>NNCF01131370.1:130046-144097 GCA_002313205.1 Laupala kohalensis | reverse complement strand
AGATGATTCCACAAACTTTTAATGTGAAAGATGGGATCTGCATTCTACCATTTCATTTTGGCTGTTATGAAACAGATGTATTCTACGAACTACAGTATTCACGGCCACTAACTTCTACAATATTCTAAAAATATAGATGACACACAAAAGAGTACTATAACAACGTTCTACAGAGAAACTTAAACCGAATACTAAAATGAACTTGGCCTACCCCAACCTTCAGATGTTTTCGAAGAGAAGTCAAATTACTTTCCTTTCTAAGAATATTCTTGTGAGATGACCGAGAACAGAGTCGCTTGATTTCTTGTCATCAGTAAAAATTGAAGGATGTGTTATACGCCACACGCCAACCGATAAGACGCGAAGATTAAAAACAAACACGGTTTTCAATTTGCAACGTGTGTGCTGGGGAGTTGTAACTGTTTGAATGACAAAATCCCCCAACCTAACCGGACATTGAACCAACGTCATCCACCAGCACAAATCTCTATTTTCTGAGCAACACTGACCCAGTCCTATGATTTAGATTTTACAAATTTCTCCGTTTCATCTGTGAGCTTTACAAAGACAATGTAAATATTTTCACCTCAATAATGACGTAATCTATTCTCCGAACATAAAAAATCCGACACATTTACGTTAAAAAACTGAGTTCATTCCTTCTCTTCTTTAAAATGTTGTTGCTTTTCAATTCCAGTATCGAATTCATTTGAGCAAACTTCTAACTACCTCATCCGAGAGGAAAACAATAATAAAATAAGGAAAGAACCTCTTATAGGAAACCGAAGACGAGTAGGAAGTCCGATAATCTTAAAGGGAAAGAATGTTCCTGACAAAGGCAATTCAAGACGAACAAGTGTCAGGAGTGGAAATTGTATTCCATAACGATATTATGACGCTCGTCGGATTCACGAAGTACAAGTGTATCGACGACACGGACCAAACCTCACGGAGGGGATTAAAATATCACTTGCATGTGTAACAGATGTGCTACAGACAGAGAGAACGCGCGTTAACGGCTTTAAAACAAACGCTAAATGCTTCGTTCGCGGGCATTTGTAAGATACAGGGGATGCAATTAAGGTCTCGTAAAAATGTCAATTTTTGCACCCAGATACTAAAATAAATACGAACTTGTAACATATCGAGGCACTCAAGACAAAACCTCGCCATGTGCTTGGAATAATAATAACAATAAATAATAATAATAATAATATGTTCATTGAATTTATATAACATGAATCTAGAATATGGAATGCAATTGCCAAACATATGTGCATGGCGGATAGTATTAGCCCCTGCCCCCATTTCTTTGAAAATGGTTGAAGTAGAAAGAAAACCGAAAAAAGGATAAAAATCAAAGGTGAAAATAAAGAATCTAGAGAGCACGGGAAATATGCCGGCTAAAAAGAAAATGATACAGGTACTAGAAGAAAGAGTTATACAATGAAAAGGTACAAAACTAAAGAAGCGAAATAAAAAAGGAAGTAAGATAAGACATTGTTGCCCGAGAATGGAAAAAAAAATTCCGGCAGGTTTATATCCACAACCCCCTTATTTAACCTCTTCCCCTATCGCAGACTCTCTTCTCTTAATCCCTATCTCGCTCACTTCCGTCATTGCTCTTTATTCCACGACTTCGTCCTGCGCTATCGCCATTCCGTCCTCCGCATACTTTACACCCAATTCTGCTTCCCTCTGAAGAGATATTCTCGTATACAACAGTCCTGATCGTTCGCTGTAACCCTCATTGGTCTCCACATTTCACGACTGATCTCAAAAGATTCACTATGAAAATAGAAATTCACGCGAAGCACGGAAAAACAATGGTTTTCGTACTTCCAAAAGGGTCAGTGAATATTCAGAGAAATTTCATTTGTACATCGTGAGGAACCCCCTAGATTCTTGGGTCATTAATTATTCTGCGATAGGTCTAGACATTTCAATAACGGTTTGTGACTGGAGTGTGCTCAGCGGCCAATGACCTTGTTCTTTCGGTAGTTACATCAGTCGCCAATAAAACATAAGAGTTTGTTCGTTCCAGAAGAACTCGGTATTTCACAGTTTGAAGGCAGTCAATGTGCTAATATATCAGTGTTATGAAGAAAAATTTAATTTAATTAAAAAATCATTTGCGAATGATAAAAGTAAAGTGATACACTAATTAAAAAATCTATGTTCATTTCTAAATTCCGACGAAATTCATCGTTAGAAATGATAAATGTAGTTCTACCACAATGTATCTCATTTCATTAGTCTTCCGAAGAACACTTCCCGAAGAAGTTTCGCTAACTCTACCAGCGAAAATATCATTTTCACCATAATAATCTTCTTCAATCCAATTACCCTAATTCTACCGTGATCCACCAGCTGCTAGAGAACTTCATTCTAAGAAAAAATGAACAGAGAAATAAAATGAAGAAAAGAAAATTAAAGAAAACCCCTGCGAAGGATAAGAGGAACAGAGAGTGAGAGAGAGATCATGTGAAAGATAGCAAGGCAATGAGTCGAGAGAGAGAGAGCAAGAGAGCAAGAGAGCGGTGGAGATGGCGTTGGCGGAGGTGCGGCTACCCGGGCGCTGCACTAGCGCGCCGGGCGGCCGTCCCGCGTACTTACGATCTTCGCCTTGGCAAGGCATCCCGGGTGCGGTCGGGGCATTGGGGAAAACTGGAACAAACAAGAAAAAGCCATTTACTTCCACCGTCCTTCCACTTGGAGATGGCGACATGCTCCCCATCACCAGAACCACAGACACCATCAGCAAACCACACCACCACCATGCACATTCTTGAGAAGTTGATCGCTCGTGTGGAGGATGTTACCTGGAAGAGAACCTTTCGGCAACCGAACGGGACGAAAGCCACGAACGAGAAAATATACAACTCAATACACAACGTAGATTTAAAGAGGTTATATAAATATCTAATAAAGCGATCACAAAAAATTTAGTTTAGCGGGTGTTATTTACTACACGATAAAATTACTGAAATCCAGATACAGTATCGAAAACAAATAATATAGCAATGTACGTTCTTCAAACTTCTACAAAAGGTAGCCCCTTATTAGACACACCCGACCCTGATCAGCGTAAGTTTAGGTTAACAAAACACAAAAAGAATGCATATGGCCTTACATCGACATCCTTATTATTTATCAACTCACTTAAGGACAAAGCGAAAGAACAACAACAAAATTGGAGAAAATAACAAACCCGCAATTTTGTAATAAATTTCTAGATATTACTTGAAGTAACTCAACACGAGGACTAATGAGCAATCCATCTTACAGGATAACTAACTCAACAAGGGCGATTGTCTGTTCAATAAATCGACGTTCGCAATCAACGTCAAAAGTGACATAACGGCATGTGCTGACTAATTACAAAAAACCTATTATGACAACAAGATGGTATCAACGCCAAAGCACAATGAATTAAGTTGAATGCCCACTATGCGTGATGCACTGAGAGTGAGAATATGGGAATCCAATCAAGAAGAACATAATTGCAGAACAAAAATTTCAAGAAAAAAAGTTATGAAATAAACGTTCTCACATTTACAGTTGTATACAACTTTTTTTTTAATTCAGGTCGAGTACATGCGACAGAGCAAGCATATATCTCGCATGAATAATCTATCTTAAATTCTAAATGATATGGCTACTGAAAATTTTAATTAATGTTGATGGATTAGTGGTGTAAGTGTGAATCAATCATTAAACCTATGTTTTACTTGTGTTTTATAAAGAAAAACATTTATTTTGAATCAAAGTGATCGACATGAAATTTATAAAGGAGGCATAAAGTACATTCGCTTGGAGTAATGAAAATAGTTGGGAATATTGGGAAATTTAACTCATGTTTTACATTGAAATCGAAGAAACAAAATGAAAGAAAAGGGAAGAGCGGTCGAGATAGATAACCCCCGTTTTGTTACTACTAATATAGAGAGCAGACTTTGTGTATTTATTTTCTTTTTTACAATTCATTTTTGCCTTTTGTGTACATAAACGATTAAATTATATTTTAAATAGACGATGCACTAAAAATAAATACAACGCATTTTTCTTTTCATGAGGAATGGTACAAAATGAGTTTTTTTTAATGTTATATGATTTGTGGCGATAACTGAAAGTGCATGATTAAAATCGCAAGAAAGCACGACAAACTGAGCAGATGATGATCGCGGGCACACATTTAGCATTATTGTATGCAGTTCCTTCCATGAAGTTGGGGAAAATGGATAAGAATGTATTAACAATAATAATGAAACATTGATTCATTACATTAGATGATGCACGACTGTATAATTTGGTCTGCTATAAAATGAAGATAATGGTAGAGACCAATGATCCATAATTCATATACCCGTGGATCTCTCTAAAGTTCCTGGTTTGTTATTAGCGACAAAAGGAAATTTTGTCTTGTTGCAATTACAAAAGATAATATATTCAGAAGCGTCTGATTGGATTATTTCGCCTAAACATCAATATTTAGTACAAATATCTACAACAATTAAGATGAGAAGGTAAATAGTTATGGTTGTTTTTTTACCTACACTCTTTCAGCTATGTCTACGGCATACATTTTGTAACCCAATAATTCCATCAAAACCAAGTTTTGATCATTCATGGACGGCAATAATGCAGAGCGTATTACGAGGATATGACTGAACATTACTTCGAATAGAATCATGCGTCAATGGAGTCGATGCAACGAGGAAACGCATTTATGAGTAGAGATTAAAAGCTTATATATCGTGACATAACCGTGGTGCGAGATATTTTGGTACGTGCTCGTTTTCTCGATTGGGGGATTCGTCACTGTGGTTAAATGAATATTTTTATATAGTAATCTTGCAATTGATCGACAAAACCTCAGAGGAAGTAATTAATACGATCTGGATCATATATTTCTTAAAATGTCTGAAAAGAACCTCATACTAACACTCATATGAAGGAGGTAAAATGAAGTTGCAATCACGTGAAAAGAGAGGTTGCAATAACGATCGTATAATAATTTGACTTGAAAGACTGAAATATATATTCTTCACAAAAAAACACGTAAAAATGCTGATTAACATCGGTATTTCTAGAATTCAAGTCAATGTTTAGAAATGTGACGCATATAATTTGGATTCAGAAAATGCAACAAGGGCAATGATAATAAGCTTGGACGTCAGCCATAGAATTAAGTTCGAATTCGATGCAACGGCATGTATTCGCAGTAACACCATTTATACGAGCAGGAACTCAATATTACAATGATCCATAAGTTATTAGGTCATTAAATTTAAACTGAATATGTTTAAATAGCGTCGATCAACTCATCAGATGTTTCCATTTTTCAAAAATGTTTTTGACAAGCAAACATTGATGATCTTTCAAGAGATTTTATTTAATGTATATTGTATTATTATACGAATATATTGTACATTTGGGCATCTTACGTGAAGCAAACAGCTAAAAAATCAGTCTTTCAAATCACTTACTTTTTGAGTGAATTTTATAATTCCTTAACACGAATATCAAGTGATATTTCTCGGTGATGCCTAGTTATAGATTTTCGGGCTTTTGCAGATAGGGCGCGAAGTGCCGTAAGATGAGTTTCAACGACAAGTAATTATATTATTTAAAAATCTTTACTTTGGCGCGAAACCGTTCTATATCTCCTAAACAATTTTAGGCTCCACCAAAAAACGTTGTTTACATTACCTACATATTATGAGACACATTTTTAAAGAAACAATTATAATGATTCAAGTTGGCGAAAAATTAATTTTAATAATTAATTTTCATCTTTATGTACGAATAAGAAATTGAAAATTCAAATTTTATACGATAATTGAAAAGAGAAACAAATGTCGTATAAGAATCACCACACATTTTATTTTTTGTCGTCAATAAAAAAATAGTATGGATCAAAAGAAAAAAGAAAAAAGAATGTAATGAAAACACAACCAACTTCATCACCTTTGTGACAATCTTTTGTGTCGATCTCGTGTATGTATACAAGCAGTATATCTGTATATTATGGGTCGTATACAACCCCTTTAATGTTTTCAGACTGCAACAAAGCATTCTCAAAGAGAAGTGATTGAAATGGGAGCAAACCTCTTGTGATTGATGTGAAACTAATGAGTATCACAGACAAAACGCGATAATAAAAAAAAAGTCCTATTCAATCAACAGTCGTTCACACATCTGCGCGATTGGTGGCAACAACTTCATAGTTGCGACTCCATGATCCGAAGCATACGCTGCAGTCTGCAACAGCTGCTGTCTCTGAAGTGATGCGAAGCGCATGTAATACTGCGCCGCCATCAGCAGTAAGCCCAGCAGCCATCAGGGGGCGAGCGAGCGACCGTTTCGTGCAACCGCTATAACAACGTAATGTGATAGTAAAGCCGGAGCAAGAGAGCAAACATCGCTTTATAGGGGTGGAGAGTATCCTTCATTCAATGGCAGAGGCCACCTTTGGACAAGTGCCCTGCACCTTAACTCTTTCTCTCTCCCTCGCACACAAGCGGCCCTCTCAAAAAGTATTTTTTGATGCGTCGCATCTTTAGCCGCACGACCTACAGATAACAAGGCAGTATTGGATGTGACGGAATCTGCTGAGCAACATATCAATGAGACGAAAAATGAACTTTGCGTGAATATTAACTACGCACCTGCTGTATCAACAGATCATTATAATACAATTCATAAAATGAAAATTTAAGCAACTTAATAAATAACGACACCGCTATTGGCTTCCCATTCTAGCTTATAGCCCTACTGAGGTCCAAACATTTAATTTAATAAATATGTTTTCGAATCTGATTTTGACTTAGTACNAAGAGACAGGCCTACACGATCGCTCCATTTACATACGAGTACGAAGTTACTCATACAAATACTGTATGGAGTCAAAAATAAGCATGGTAGTTTTCGTTTATACATAAAATAACAAATATCGGCAAAATAAACGGGGTTACGTGAAATTTTAGGAAGAAAGAAGATACATTAAAAGGGATTCCATAATCTTCTTACGAAGCTTTATGGTTGCGAAGAGATTCAAGCAAGCAGAAACGAGGCAGCACTCTGGTCAGATGAACTTGACTAGAGTAAATAATACTGAGACGTAAAGTTTAAGGGTTTGTAACTAAACAGCCCGTAAACTTCCTCAGTACAGTTACGATGTGCGTTTTTTGGAAGGACTAAGTTTACAAACAGATCGGCGAAAGAGCGGTGCGAACGAGATAAACAAAGATTTCAAAATGAAAAACGAATGAAAGATAAAATAAATACTTCAACAGAAATCGTATTTAACGTCTGAGAAAGGAATATTTTTAACAGAAACAAAAGACGAAGACTTTTGGTGTATCAAATATCTTCCAGAGAGTATAGTTCAGATAAAAAATAAATAAATAAAGGCTTTTCTACACTTCTTGGAATTAATCAAAGTCGGACGATTGGTTCCCTTCGCTAAATATCTGTACTTTTTCCCAGGCATAGACAAGGATGTCTGTCTAGTAAGAAGGTTGGCTGCTTTACTGACGTCGTAAGTTGTGTAACTGACCGCGATATGAAAACGAGTGGAAGACATGCAACGGAACTGGTTGAATGAATGATGGTCAATGACAACCTCATACACAATTTCGCAACATTGAGCTTGCACCGCACGGCACTATATTTGCCATCACTCCTTCAATTACACGTCCAAGAGTGCAGGGCGAGATAGAGGTTCTCCGCTTCGACCAACTTCGAGGGTCGAAACCCTCAAGAGAACGAATGAAGGAGCAATGAAAGGTGAGATCCGAGGAGCGGAAAAGGAAGAGATTCGCAATAGAAAAAAAAAAGGAGAAAGCGAAGTGTGGCCAGCAACTGGCCGGCAGCGTCTCCATCGCAGCTGCTTCAGCAGTCTCTGACGAGACGGCCTTCCATTGTATGCGACCCTTTGTCATGGTAAGAGCGTGCGGCAGCGGAGGCGGCAGATGCGGAGGCTTCCCCCGCGTTTTCTTCGCCCCACTACACAACGGCCACAGTGGACAGCGCTGGAGAACTATATTTGCTCCGCTACGTGTCCCGTTTCCTTAACAGCGTGCAATAGTCGGAGAAATATTAATAGCCAAGTTTCAAGACATTGTAATCTAACACCATAATTAATCACTAAAGCATTTGCTCCTTCCCTTTCAAATGCGGATAATAAAGAAAAAAAAATACGGAAAAAGTATGGAATTCACAAAACAAATAATTCATAATAATAATGTTAATTCTAAGATAAAAAGAGTGTTTTTGTTTTTAAAGAAAATTTTCTCGTCATACGAGTTAGAAAATGAATATCACATGATTACACCTCAATATACTCTACGTGGCACACAATATATTCCGAGGAAAATTCTAAGTCGGTTACGATACGAAAATAAATGTAGACTAACACCAAATTAATACTTTTCAAAAGCAATAAGATTCATGTCCAGTGACACTACGCCAGTGCAAGAACAAATGATACTTTTAATTTCGAAGACAAACTGAATCGCTCGTATTTTTAAACTGCAGTATTTTTAAAAGTTAATGGAAGTAACATTTCACGCATACTATTTGAATCTTGTAACTTGGTATAATAAGCTAGATGTTAAAAAATAGCGTAGCCAATACCAGGCACAATAATTGGCGATACAGACTAATCGGTGAGGCCTGAATTTCTTACAAGCACTTCGAAATAAAAGGATGAACCAAATACAACAAATTCGGAGCAACTAGTTTGAATTCCGTGCCAAGCTGATTTTTTGCAGAGATTTACAAGAACGATATTTGAAATAAATGTTTTTAGAACTTAACAAAACATGTCAAAATATAAAAATTATTCCCATAACTATCTTTCAGACAGTTGCAAGCGCATTTGAGTGTACAACGACTGACAACTCTTGCGATTATCACTTACACGATGATCCTAATTTATGTTTAAGTTTACTTTTTATGCATACAAGATACCAAAATGGAAAATACGCAAAACTAACGGAAATGAACAGCTCAATCAACTTCCTTTCTCGCACGACGATACGCTAGTTTGTACGATCTAGAAATTCTCTCGGCAAACACAAGCTACCAAGTCGTATGTTTACTAACATAAGAACTTGGATCATTACTCCCACGCAGAGTTTGTTGACAGACACATAACTTAAATAATGTTTACCTTACATAGAAGGAAATTCAATCATGTCCCCCTAACTCACTTTCGTTATTTCGATGTACATACATTTTCACCAATATCGTACCACGGAATTCGTTAGTAAATACGAAAGATAAATTGAAAACACCATAAGCGGAAGTAAAATCGAAACATTAAGTCATTACTTTGACAACTGAAAGTAGGTTTACACATTAGCTTGACGAGAGGCCGACAGCTCGTAGCAAGTGGACATTAACCAATGCGATGGCACGTCAGTGTTACGATGGTTGCCACTAAGCGAACGTGCAAAAGTGGTGCAGCGCTGTCAACCCTTCGAAATCCCAAGAATGAAGGCTCAATATCGTCACGCCTGTCAGTCCCCACATTAATTTTACGAGTGAGGTTTAAGAGAAAGTTCGTGAATGGCCCGACTTCTGCGACAGACGTTCTGGGAGGGCATCGTGATGAGACATCCGAGTACATCGCCACAGCGAGGGAAATTCCACGAGTCGTCCTGTAGGTAGTGGTGGCAATTCTGTGGATAAGTCGTGTTCACCAGAAAGGTCGAGTATCAGAATTTTATGCAATATACAGAAACCAATCAGGTTGGTGAATATAAATTTCCTAAATGTTCCCTAAAATAATAATATACGTTTTAAAATTACCAAAAATAATTAGGGAATGTTTTTACTTGAAAATAAGACAACATATTTTTTTATACAATACGATTTACTCACTTGCATTTGTTTGCTTACTAGACGCTCTTTTTTTCTTCTTTCTTTTCAGAACAAACTAATTTCAAATGTACGTCCAAGAACATGTCTCTAGCAAAGCACTAGTAATGATTCATTTTTTAAAAATTTACTTCAACAAAGCAACAAAAATCCATTAGTGATAAAAAAAAAATATTTGTGAACTTATAATAAATGTATATTATTACGAGCTGTTTGTATGAAACCAAAAAGGCAATACAAGTCAGGAAAATATAATAAGTATCATGAAATTGAAAAATAATGCGTTGTCTAATTGAAAACGTTTTCCTTTTCTTTTAAGCATTTTAAACCTTATCGTAGCAGACAGTGAAAATGACACTATCACCTAATCACACTTGCGTTCAGAGAGACGTAAGGCAGAAGGTAATTCAGACAACGCAGTGGGGACGAGGTCGCCTTGTTCACGCCACGCATGCGAGCATGGCCAAAATGTCGCCCGACGCCGTATTTATAAGCAGCAAGTTATCTCGCTAAGTACACGCCCCCGGTAGCGCAACGCTGAGCNTATAAGAGACAGGTACACAACAGTGAAGCGAGTTGCATACCTCCCCGCTACTGCAAGGCTGACCAGTGCGCTCCAACACCCCTGTCATCGTCCGACGATCCGAGGTTGGGGAGCATTCCGAAGACGGAAACAATTTCAGAGCAATGCTACAATATATCGCAATTATTAAAGACTTAACTATTTTCCTCTAAATTGGCTCGAAAGCCATTTAATAAGTCGCACTTAGCAGGGGTTCCACATGGCTCGGACATATATTGTTCCTTCTATAAACAAATAAACGCCGGAAGACATTTTTAACTTTGTATTTTTCACTAATGTTTCAACTTTCTTATTCATCGTCAAATGGCGACTTTCTAATATGAAAAAAAGGGAAAACGGACCTAATACAAACTAATGTGAACCACAAACTAGAAAAAGGAGCTGAAAGTGAAGACTAAAAACATCGTTTTCATTACAACATATAAATAACTAGCTGTTTACCCGGCGTTGCCTAGATTTTTCTTAGACTAATTTTCTTTTACTCAGAAAGAAAAAAATCTATACTGTTAGATCAAAGTACTTTTCCTTGCGGTTATTTATAAACATTCCAGCATCTTAATTTTTCTAATTCATATAATACAAATTTAATGCAAAACATGACTGTATACACTATACGCATATCGTGGGAGATACGCCGGTCGAGTTTTCGCACAAAACAATAATTCATTAAATTAGACGATGAATGTTTCCGTCTTAAATTGAAGTATTTGAGCGCTTCTATTTTTAATAACCTTAGACTGACAATTTTTGTAGAAAGGCATATTGCAGTCGTGGACGTTTTTGTAGAACTCTTTGAGGCAAACAATATTTCTATTCATAGATGTCAACTCTGTAACCATTTAGGCAGCGTTAGCGAATATAACTCTTTTTTATCTGGACATTTATTGGATTTTCTGGAAATTTACTGTCAAAAACCATTCATATCATTCTTATCACAAATTTTAAAAATAAAAGTTAGCATACATTAATTCTGGACATTTAAACTATCTCCTCGCCAAATTTCATCACGATTGGTTTCATTGGTTTAGTCGTGATCAGGTATATATTACTATGGTATGGAAACAAAAGGCGTTATTTTGCTTAAATATACGCAGTCTTGAATAAAAAAAAGATTCCACACGTGAATTGGGTAGCACCCTACCAAGTTAAATATATTAAGTTTTGAAGTACTATAATTGTTGTGCATCTAGTTGGAAGAAACGCGTGGTTAATTAAAAGGATTATTTAAACTATGCTATTAGAACATGCTACTAAGCATCTATTGGATTGACGGTGAATATCTTTTAGTTTTCTCAAGTGTGGATGTATATGTACATAATACTTTATAATGCACTTGGGAATGAAGTATTAATTGCCTCGGTTTTATGAAATTAAAACATAATTCTTAACCTAAAAAAAACGGCTGACATAATCAGACGCAAGAGCAAACGTTTATCATTCAATACAGAGAAGATAGAAAAACGATTATTTCCGATTATTTAAGCTGTTTTATAATGGGAAAACGTCGTTATATTTCGGGAGGATTTGTGAGTTCGAGCAGAGGAAGATGAGCACGGGTAGCTCCAGAGAGGAACTAGGCGCGAAGCCAAGCTGGACGCAGGGGCGTGGCAGCGGATCGATGCTCGCCTCAGACATAGCTTTTGCGCGGCCTTCACACACATACACATTCACATGACCCGAGCATTTCACACGTATACGCGTAGATGTGTTCACATATGGTTAAGAGAGGAAGACATTTGGAAAACTAATTATTTCGAGGGTAGCCTTCACTTATAGTAGTAAGAATAATAGGGAAGCATTGATCTTCCGATTTCATTCCTTGCAAGCCCGCTTACTTTTCCCAATTATTTAAGCTTTATTACGAAAGAATAAACAGCAATGTTTAGTAAAAGTCCATGGTAACAAATTTTGATAAGTCTTGAGAGTCAAGTTTTTCCGAGAATATATAATTGACTTGCTTGAAAATATTGGAAATAAAATTAGGACAATTTGAGTAAACTTCCATTTTATTTTAATTCGCATTTCAGTAGAAGTAAATAGCACAAGAAAAAACTAACCAAATAAAGCAGTTACTATGAAGGACCACCAACTCATACATCACATACCAACTTCTTCATAAAATATAAATCAGGTCTATTATCACGAAAGTTAAAAACAGAAAAAGATACAATTTCACAAGTAATACCAAGAATCTTCTATTCCGCTTATGGATAACATTTTGTCACTTCAAAAATAAAACGAGTAATTTACAAACGCTTCCTCCCTCTTAAGAACATTTTTATGGCAAACAAAAAAAGACTAGTGTCGCATGCGTATTCTATTTATTTTCTATATGTTAATCAATGAGAATCGAGGAAAATAAAACGTGACGCATCAGATTACGTCGAGCCAGTTTAGAAGCCTTCGTTGCCACACTGGAGCAGTTCTATCCGCTCGACTGTGGATACAGCGACACAGCACTGCATCTTCCAAGATGCTTCCGAAGATTCATCTCGCCGTCCCGAGGGTATCATTCACATTTCTGAGCCATGTGTTGTGTTTCNTGTATAAGAGACAGATATATGGGCCATTTCGAAGATTTCCTCCGTTTCTTACATCTTGTTTTTTTCTCTTTTGTTTAGTGAAGAGTTTTTCGTTTTGTTTCCGAGTGTCTCTGACGGTGCGTATATTAACATCCCTGGCGTTACAATTTTGGACAAAAAATGAGAGAGCGAAACGATGAACACTGATTCCGTGACTGAAACGGTTCGAACAAGGTCACAGGGTCAAAGACGTCCGGGCCCCCTATTTCCCTTTAAAATATACCACAAATAATACATTATCATGGTTTATATAAATATACAATACGAGTAATAAGGATTGAATTGGAGTTAAGGTTTTATTAAAAAAACATTTTGAACAAATACAAAATACGAGCCTTCGAAAGATATTTCACTCAGACCTCGCCCAGCCCCTGCAAAATCGTGTCTACGACCCTGGTTCTCTTTTTGAAAGCAGTAGAAGAGAGAACGAGCCCGTGGAAGGCAGTAAGGGAAAACCCACACGGGTTACATTTAAAGCATCATAACCACACTCTACCCCATTATCCCCCACTAACCATCTCACGCCGAAGCGATTACGGATTCCCAGGCCCAACTCCAAATGGTTTCTAACCAGTCTAAGAAATAATGACAAAAGGAGAAGACCAGACAAAAAAAGGGGGGGGGGTCGAGAATTAATCTAAAGCTTTCGACGCGGAACGGTACCGAAATTTCGGTACTTTCGCAACGTTATAAATAACACAGATACCGTAAACACCTGGAAGCAACAATAAACTCGCATCTAATGTTCACAAGTGTATTTTCATAAGTTGAATAAATAAATGGCTAAGCAAGGTTCACTGATTCGTTTTTACTTGGAAAACACGCCATACGTTCTTGAAGAAAATTAATGTAATATAATATAAATATAAATTTATTGTCAAAAAACAGTACAAACTGCGTATGACCACGTGGAGGAAAAAAAACTAATTTACTCTCCGGAAGCAAGCAAGGGACCATCCCATCAATTCCGATCAAGGGCCCTAAGGCAGAGGCGGATT
>NNCF01131370.1:86144-123871 GCA_002313205.1 Laupala kohalensis | reverse complement strand
CCGAGAGGCGAACGGGATGGCGCAGTCGGTAGGCGCATGAGCGCGTAAAGCTCAAGGTCCCGGGTTCGAATCCCGGTCCCGTCTCCCATTTTCATTCGACGTAACATGATTAATCTGTTACCTGGCGGTGAGGTTTACCGCAATCTAAGAGATTTCTATGACTGATCCATTGGTAGATAGTACAGACAGACGAGCACAACATAGTTATTCTGGACTCACTCGGAGTTGACAATATATTTGCTTCAACAATTCACTGAACGTAAAATCTATTTGACACAATTATCACGGAAACAATATTAATAAATGACGAGCATTGCTTATAATCAAATATCCTGATGTTATTAGGATATTACATATCATTATACGCTAAAAAAAAGTAGATTGTCTCCACGACGTTTATTAAGCGTTCTGTGATACGTTTTTTTCATTTGTCTAGATTTTGCAAATTAACATAATTTCTTTACATACTTGAATACTATTGTTAAAATAATATGCACTTATGTACGTTTCCTTCATAATTTTTATAAAACATTTATAGTAAGTACAGAAACAAATAAATAAAATGTACTTATAAAATGATTTGCGAAATCTTGGGCAAACCTGGGTAAAATGAGTTAGTCACAAATAAATACGTTGCAAACACGGGTTCGGAAGCGAAGGGATAAACACAATTTTATGTATTCTCATCAGACACGGCATTGGACGTCAAAACCACGAGAAATTAAGAGTATTTAAATGCATTCAAAGGGCTAAGTAGAGTGAAACGAGACCTTATATTTTGTTTGCTTTTGAGGAGTGCTCGGTTTTAGGAAGTTGAGATCCACGTAGAAAACGACACGGAGTGAAAACCTGTCCGCTACTGGGAAGCATCCGGCAAGGGGCTTAACTGTATTTTCGCACTGGTCGACATATTTATGTGCAACTCGGAACGTCAAGTGTTCGTGTGCCGACACATCTCACGCTTCTCTTACTAGTAACTTGCCAGCCCTCCGCAGCCTCAGACGTCATCCTCCATTACAGAATACAGAATCCATTAGCGTCCCGTTGCCACCATCACCGCAGGCGACTCGCTTCATTTCCGCTCCCGGGGTGGATGGCTGCGCAACAGCGGGCGGCTCTGATGCGAGACGAAAAGAGGAAAGAAGATACCATAAACCCCCAATGGTCAAAGTCGAAGAAATCAGAGAAGAAGGAAAAGAACTGAGGAAATGAAACTGGAAAAGACAGGCAATAACGTAAAATGTGTAAGGAAATAAAATTCAAAACACTGTGCATTTATTTTTGTTCGAGCAAAGGGGTTGGAACAGCTCAGTATTTACTGCGTTGGACACTATTTTCATTTACTAGTCTAAATGTTGTGTTATTTATTGTTGTAAAGCTTTTTAAACCGAGCATCGAGTAGCATCAGACTGTCCAATAATGAATATTTAATCGATTTGAAAGAATATTAATATATTACATCTATTTTTTTCTTCATATATCTCAATTTTATTTCTCCAACTAGAGTGGAGATAAGTAAGTCATGAATACTAACCCAAAAGTCATTCGAGATCTATCACATTGACTGTTAACTTTATTATTTTCACAGGAAAGTTAAGTATTAAGCAGAATTCTAATTTACTTCACAAAACTTTCTCAAAAAATTCGATTTTTGGTTGGAAAGCAACGTTAAAACCGGCAAGTACACACAAACTTAATTGATTGTTTCATTGATTGTCGGGTTGTTACCAGTGAAATATTACCCTAACAATGATTTAGCGCACAAACATTGGACTACCGGTTGGTGCATTTGTATATCACTTATGAAGATGACGGTTCAAACTCCGGAACTATGATGAACTAAGCAGATCTGAGGCGAACTTTATGTCCGAGTCCTCTCGTTTATCCTGACATTCACCATCTCCCTATACTAACTAATCTCTTTACTTCACTTCTTCGCTCTCAAGGCGGTTTCTGAGAACCCCAAGACTTAAGCAAGCGCTACAGAATCCACTGTGGAACGCTGCCAGTGAGCAGTTAACCCACACTTGAAACCCTATAAAAGCAGAATTTTGGCACAAAAACAAAATTTTTAAAAATCATTTTTACTCCAAAATAAAATATGCTTTTTGAATTCTTTGATACATAGCATTGCGCACAAATTCTATGTCAAGGACAGAAAATTATTGAACTTATTTTACTGGTCTAATTTAAAGACGTAACCCAACGAAAGTAGCTTTACAATGTACTACTACGTACCTTTCATTTTGCGGATGGGAGCTAGAGGTTTCCAAAACCTCACTACCCAAAAATAATAGGTCCGAAAATAAAATACCCAAGCAGACAATCCAGATCCTTAAGAAAACAATAAACGCTTTTCATGAAACGCTTAAGATGTACCTCGAGGTTTATGTACGAAAGTCAAAATACAATAACTTTTAATCTCTTGCTAAAAATAATTGTATCAACACTATCAAGATAATATTATTAATTTTTCATTTACATAGGTATCTTTCTACGTCTGCACTTACTTTACTCAAGGTAGTTTCTCTTCCTCGCATAAAATCATCCCCATGAACACGTTACACGTAATAATTTCAATGCGGTTCATCTGGAAGCGATCATAAACGCAGGTGCGACTGTCTTTAACTGTTTCACAAAAACTGTACGATCAGATGTGCCGTGAAACGTACACTCTTAAAGCGCGCGTACAAGCATGAATATGCAAATGTCAACATCGAAAACGCACACCACGCATGACACGGCTGCTGGTGGTGGTGGTGGTGGTGGTGGTCGCCGTCGCCATCGTCGTACCCGGCCCGTGTATGTCTCCCTCGTGAGCGAGAGGGCCGTTTTTGCTGGAGTCCGCAGGTGCCCAATTACCATACGTCCCTCGGGAGGACCCCGGCGCGACGCCATCAAGTACGCCCACCGACACACAAGAGTAAGCACACATACACACACACACACACACACACACACACTGGCGCGCAAAAGCACCCGACAGCGAGTACAAGCACTAGCGTGGTCACCTCGAATGTTTCCGAGTTCTTGACCACACTGTACCAACAGTGGTGGACGGGCGAAGGAATGTAATGCACGTCAAGCATTGTAATTACCAAACACCGTAATTTGCTTGAGTGCGAGGACAAATTTTACGTTGCAACGTGTTTAGTCAAAGATTCACATTCTACCCAACGTTACTAATATTAAAACACCATTTTATTGTTAGTGGGGAGCAGTAAAGTTTAATGCATTAAAATAAAGAACGCAATATATAATGGAGAATAATACTGGCAATATATATCGTCAGTACTAAATACTTATTGGTAAAATACTTTATATCAACTCGCCACTATACAATACTTGTTTAAGAACCTTAGCTGTTATAATAATAATAATAATGTGTATGCTGGTTAAGTGCTCGCATTTAAAATAATGTAGTCAAAAGCTCGTCCTCGATACGAACAAACAGGATAAAAATGTGACTTTTGAGAGCGCCATTTTGTTATGAAGAAAGTGATATTCCTAGGACAATTTCTCTTTCTCTTCACAATTTATGTTCACTTGAGACAAATTGCAAAAGTTGTGCTATCCGCAATGAAGAGAGTCATTTGCATATCTCTATGGAGTGCAGTTTTTTGGTTTGACGAGAGCGGTTCGAGGTTTCCAACGGCTCTCAGATGGGATTCACAGTCAGTGTCGTTTTTTTCTTACCCGTGTTCCTCGAGGTGCGAAAGCAAGATTCAATTCAAATAACGCCACATTTTGGGCGAAGAGTTTGCGAGCATTCTATTAGCATAGCCCTCCTTGTTATCTATCGTTGCTTGACTGCTGCCACGTGCCCGGCGCTCCGTGAGGAGGGAGGGCCGACGCCTGTCGCCACACGTCAGAGCTTGTCTCTCTACACCTCGTGGCTCTTCCGCCAACTCCTTTCACGTTGTCTTCCTCCTGGATGCAAACGCGAAACGTATCTGCAGACGCTGTCAGTCTCCTTCGAGCCGCCACGATCCGTAAACAAAATAACTACAATAATAATAATAATATCGGACCCTAACTGAATCGGAACAGAAAACCCACCAAAAATAGTTATTCTTGAGTGGGCCTTTTCTTTATTTTCCTTCCACTTTTCATACAAATAACTTAAATATACAAAGAGACTTAAACAATATCAATCACTAGGTAGGTCACGCACATTAGGTTTTGTTATCTTGTTAGACCTTATAACGTTAAAAATCGCACGCTTACTAACAAATACCGAGTAGATATATCAATTTGTTCCTGAGGTACAGCAAATATTTCAAAACATAAATTTCTCATATTCACACGTCATAAACGCACCTTCATTGCCTTCCACTCGAAGGACCAAATCCTGAGTGCATAACTGAATTGGATTAAGCTGAAAATATTTTATACCTTTCTTAAACAACTTGGAGTCGAAGAATATTTGTACTCGTAACTCTCCGTGTACACTTTTACATTCTATAGCATATGTCAGCTGCGAACCACTCCCGACAAACACCGCGGAGGAGAGGAAAAAAACTCAAGAAAGCTGACAAATCGCCCCACGAAAATTTAATGGGTTCTCGTCGTAATCCCATTTGCTTCATAAAGTAAAAGCTCCCGAATTTTGCAAAAGCCATCTCGCTCTCCTCTCCTATCCCGCAGGATCCCGAAGTCCTCCGATAATTTATCATGCGATGACGTCGTAACATAGAGGCATCGCGAATCTGCCGGACGCAGGGATTCCGAGACGCAGTTTCATATATCCCCATTTGTTCTTTTAGGTAGCGTAAAGAAGGAATTATACACATTTCTTGATCATTTGCAAAAGAATACATCAAATTAATGTGCCTGAGGTGTAGCCAGTCTTGTTGGGTCTAATAAATATTAGTTAGCTTCCCCTAAATTATTCTTTTATTCCTCAGATTGAAGCAGGCAATATTTAAGAATATTAGCTCCACGTGAATAAATTTTGTTTCCTCAGTAAAAGATTATTCATTTACCTACATTTGGCAGGATTTCACAAATTAAAACAATAAAAAAATCAAACTATATATCTATTTCCAAAAACAAAATACAACAGGTGCTTTAAAAGCCACCAACTGGAGCGTATACGCAAAATGAACCTCAATGGAATAAAAAATGAAAGTAGCATGCTATTTAGCAATGATATATTTTATATTCATTCTTATATAGTATTTTTAAATCAATAAGAAAGTCTCTCAGTGCAACTGATGTTAAGTCTCGAATTCTTCCTGCCAGATAACCAAAAAAAATTTCAAGGAATTTGTTATTAACATAACTTTACTCCGAACACCGTTTCGATTCAAAACCTTTCTCTGCCTACCGTCTCTTCCTTGATACCGCACAGAGAGGCAGCGCAGCCTCGTGAATATTTCATGTGCGGTGAGCACCGTCGCTCCATTGTACCCGGCCCTCCGTCGCCTCCGCTGCCCGCCGCGCCGCCCACGTCACCTCCACGCCGACCCAGGTTGTCGTCCAGGAGACACTCACCAACTCCGCCAACGTGGCCGGTCAATGACGTCATGTGATGTCAGATACATGGAACGTCATAACTTTTGTCTTAAAGTTTTCACAAGGAAACTATTTTTTTTTTACATTAATGATCGTAGCAAGTGACCTGGATCTGATAGACAAAATTTAAATCTTCGAAAAGTGTGTAGGACAGATGAGATAAAGGAAGGCACATATGAAGATTATACCCACCTCCCCGTGGCGAGGACGGGGACGGACATGCCTCGCCGTGACACGACAAAGAGATGTCGTACAGAAAAGAAACAACAAGAGGAAAGAAACTGAAAATTAAAAAGACCATACAGTATAATGAATGTATGGTCATTTTTATTTTATTTGTAATAAGGCTGAAATAAAAAAAGTAATTATCGACTAAACAAAGTCCAACCAAATAATCACGATTTATTTTTCTTCTATATTAATATCCCTTTGTTAAGTATCTCATGACCCTTTAACAATATTTTACGCCATATCTTAATACACTGCATTACGAGTAATCACATATGTATTTACACAGACTTCGGGGTTAGAGCTAAAATACACTCTACGGTCCGGTGTGTGCTGCAACTATATGGAAGAACCTACGAACGTTTTCTGTTTGGGGCTTACCGCAGTAAAATAATGATGGCTCTGCGCTGTCTGTTGCTCGCCCTGTTAACTGCTGATTGGCCAATGACGCCAACCAATCCTGCTTCATAGTGCATAGTGGGAGCGACTTTCATCCACACGACTGAGAATATTACGAGAACAGTAAGGAAGGCTACATCAGTAAAAGCACATTTAAGTCCCCACAACTAAAGCGCGCCACGTTTCAGACAAACGTCAACATTGGACGACTATACTCATGTTTCCCATAGAAAACGCAATTTTGTATCAGTGCTGCAGTACGGCAGTCACGCTTCAAGACTTCTTCATCGAGAACCACTAGTAATAAACTAGGTTTAGCTGTTCAATAGGAAATAATCATTGGGGCATACTCAGAATCTATTTCCTCACAATTGTTGTGTATGATAAAAGTAGCAAATCACTATTAACATCTAGTCACTAGAGTGACGAATTAACATAAGAAATGTGCCAACCTACAATGAATAAATGATCGAAATATTGTTTAATCACATTCAAAATATTTGCCTTCTATTATGTGTAGCAGAGTTTTAAACCCAAAGAGGAGTACAAAGATCTTATTTGAAAAGAACAACTCGCAAGACGCTAACAGCAGTATCTTCCAATTTATTTAGAGAAACAGGTAAAAACGTAATTTACAGAAGTCTTGCACTTCGCTTCGCAAACAAGAAAGCTCAGAAAAGCGAGATCCGAAGGAAGACGACTCATCGCCATTTAGCCCGCAGGATAGCCATTGGCGACATCTCCTGTCTTTTGTTCGTCAACAATGCACCTCTGTGGGGACAATGGCGGCGCCCGCGAGCGATGCGCTGGCAATGCTCTCTTCCGGCAGGACGCCTAACTACTCATGGAGGGAATTCCCTCGAGGAATTCAGAGAATGAACTAAGAGTCTCTTTTCTAGAGGGTTCTTTTGAATTTGGGAAGTGCAGGTGTCAGAGCCTTTGTGCCACGATTAGTTCTAAAGACGGCGGAGCAGAAGAAGGTAAGTTAAGTAAAAGTTAAAGTCTCTTAAATGCATTTCATGTCCTTGTGGTTTTCATTTCATTTAAATATATAGGGAAACCCCCCTACGGTTACAAAGTAAAAGAATATTTTTCTCGAAACTTATGTACCGTTTACTGTGAAAATAAATATTTTTTCTGCAACTTAAGAATTTCTTTCTAGAGAAAGGTTTATCTACCCCTTCTAAACCTAACTAATCTTTCGGATTCCACGAAACGAAAAATATGAACAAGAGTAGAATAATAGACTGATTCACAATAACTTGGTATCAATAAAAAAAACTATTCCAAAATATGTATGAATCTTAGAAATAGTTCGAGATGACTGAAGATAAGCAGAGTACAAAAGAAGAAACCAATAATTTAAACGAATTCAGGAATTATTAACGGCAGTTTACAACAGTACATTGACAGATACCATCGCGATTTTGAAGAAATCGTGGATTTCCCATGAAATTGAAAACACAAATTAAACCGGAAGATATATTCATTAGATTTATGCAAACAAATTTGTCCAAAACCAAGAAAACGTTAAATAGTACCAAAGTACAAATTCAAATAAAAGTTTTAAAAAATTCAAAGAAAAAAGGATAACTACGTTCTGAACTTAAGATTTTATAATATAATAATAACAAAATTTATTGTGTTGCTTTGGTGAAATATTTACCAGTGGCATCCTGAAACAATACACGTATTTACACTAAAAATACAGAAAACAAAATAAAAACGAAATATAATTAATAAACAAAATACAATACAAGAAATAAAAACGTCAACAATAACAAAATAATTTAAAAATACAATTATCAAGAAGAACAGTAACAAAAATAGAATGCTGGAGAATTGACTGCAACTAAGAACCATAAACGCAGCGTTTACTATCGCGACAATACTCCCGTTCGTGACATAGTCACGTTCTCGTAGGTTACGGGCGCGAGCGAGCGAGCGACGAAGGACGTTACCGGCCTCCCAGTGACCAGCTGCGCTTCACCGAGTTCGCCGAATGCATGGGATACGAGCGATTCAATCTGATAAAGACGACCGCGCTAAAAGCTATCGACCCAGACGCGAAACGGAACGATGCGCCAGTAGTAGAAGCAGTCTGCCGCTCTGGACATAGCAGTCGTCACGTTGGCAGATGCAGGGGCGATCATTACGATGGTTCACTTCGACTTCGTCGAATCTATGTGTAAAGACCTGCGTTGAAAGTGTATTAACCTCACATCTTACTTGAGAAAATGAAAACAAAAATGTATTAAATATTTATCCACAAAATCATGGGACGACTCCGAACAACAAGGGAAGGCAAGGAATCGTACAATCACTTCAAGGAAGTTCTTTCAATGATTTTTTTTTTGGTTCAATAATTTTTAAACTTTGAGTTGAACAGAAGTTATTTCTGTTCCGTACGTTAATTCCGTAGCACACATTTTAAAACAAGTAGAATCAGAATTCGTTAAGAGATCCATTAAGCTAATACGCTAGGATTACAAACCGATTTATGTGCGTCAGTGTATAGAAAAATGAATAAGAAACGTTGGATCAAAGCGAGAAAGAGGTCCATACAGAATAAAGGATATAAAACGAATAACACGACAGAGATAAAATTGAGGTAGAGAACTTCAACCACCACGCAAACCGAGATAGAACCCGAAATCGATTAAAGACTCCAGAACTGTATGGACGGAGAACAAAGCAGACGAATGCAAATGACACACACACACACACACACGAAACAGAGATACCACCGTCGGCGCGATGTCCGGCGATTCAAATCCAATACTGGTTTTACGAGCAAAAAGAGGGAAAACCAGAAAGAGATACAAGGCGCGAAAAGCGAGGGGTTAGAAGAGTAAACAGGAGTGTGGAATGAGACCTCGTCTGCGCGCTCGCCCGCGGCAGTGGAGGCGGCGCGGGCCGCAACCACCATTACATCGCCGTATCGCCACACTCACGCGCCGGTGCCGGCGCCGGCCGGAGGCCGGGCGGGTATGAGAGTGAGCGGCGCTCATTGGGAAACCTCTAACAGCCCGCAAAGGGCCGCTCGCCCACACCCACGCCTGCCTTCCTTCCTTGCGCTCAGGGGTTCCGCAGTCCTAAGGCCGTGTATTTGCAAATGGACGATAGAACGCAATATTGCCATTTCGAGGGAGAAAAGAGTCTGGAAAAATGTGTGCAGAGAATTCGTATTCGAGGAATACCGCCACTTAACTCGCGGGATTGAGGATGTTTGAATACGAAATCTCCGTGCGTTGGGGGAAAGAGGAAGAGCCCAACCTCCGCATGCGAAGACTCGATAAGAAAGAAGAGGAATATCACAACAAAACATCAACCGACCAAAGAACGAAGTCAATTAATACGTAAATGAAATATAGTCGCTTAGTACGTGACCTCTCGATTTTACGTAATAAATTAATGGAACGTTCCGATGAAGGAACAGTAAAAAATTCACAATAATTCTTTTCACACCTGCACAGTAGTAAAAACATAGTAGGAAATAAGAGATATTCAAGATATCACGTGATAAGCGACATTTCTCTACGTAATGGGGGAACTATATTGCACTGATGCTTCTGGGGTAAGCTTCCTGTTACATAGCAATGGAACAGCAACAAGCTACTTATTCGTATAGCATCATGATTAAAAGAAGAAGAAGAAGAAACAGATAAATTACATNATATATATATATATATATATATATATATATATATATATATATATATATATATATATATATATATATATATATATATATATATATCGATCAATCCATAGTCTGTGCACAAATAGAGCTACGACTCGAACTTGGTGAGGGATCTGCAATACAGAAACTAGAATAGAACAAATTGCATATTTGTGGTCCCCTGAAGGTCCTTGATTCAATTCACAAATTAGAATTATATCATAAGATCTAATATAAAGTGTCTACAAGAAATTCAACAGATAAAGAAACAAAAATCAATAGTATAAAAACTATTAAAATACAGTACTTTACAACTCCAAGCGTTATCTCCAATAGTCAACAAAGTAATATCGTAAATGCATTGAAAATGAGCACAAAGAATTGATTGAGAATAAATCCAATACGAAACAACTCATACTGAGTTGTCGAATACATAACGAACCTCGCAGTAAATTAATCAATATGAAAATTTCAAAACAGATGTTTGGTACGAAATCGATACCTTTGTCGTTAATTTATCATTGTATTCCGTATTTAGGAAGAAATATGAATAACAAAATCGGAACGTGGGATGGGTGTGGGCAAGATTCTAAGTTGCCAGATCACATTTATATGGAAATGTATACATGGACAAAAGAGAGTTCGTTTCTATAAACGTTCAAAACAATAGAAATCATAAATACAGACGAACTTCATACATTAACACGAAAAAGTAACTTTTCAGGAATTCATGACAGATTTTGGGATTTAATTACGCGTTAAGTGACCGTCAAGATAAGCATTGCAAGAAATTTAAGTAAATATTTAATTGGGTATCTTGTAATGACTTTTATAGAAAGATGATCTATTCGCGTAATTTTTTGTGGAACAAGGATAAAAAAACAAACGAAAAAGTCGGAATGGTGTGATGTATATAATCCTCCTTCGTGAATAATTTTGGAAATATTTTATAAAATGTAGGACAGTATTTTTAATCATTGAGGAAATGTAAACAAAGTTCTGGAGTTTCGTTCACTTCTCTTCGGCCTCTCGTAAAACAAAATGAAACTCGAACTCGTCGTTCGCCTTTTAAGTATCAGAAGCGACTTAAGCAATCTACGGAGCAATAATCCTCATGCTTTATTCTACGAAAGAAAGACAGCAACATTACCCCAGTATCGTTCTAACGACATAGATAAAACTGTTGCGAAAGCCGATTATAGCCTCTCCAGCTCTGCAGAGATTGTGAGTTTGAGCACGCAAGGTTGTAAGATTGGAATCATGCTTCATCGACTACGTTCAAAACACAAATAATATTTTTTTAAACATTAATTTTTTTCTATTTAAACGAGAGATTTTATTCGATCGAAACCCCAGATATTTAAAGTACAATTGATTTTGGATAACATTCATCCAGAAAGGATATAATACAGATTATAATACATAATAAGTAACGAAGAGTGACGAAGAAAAAATAACTCCATAAAGTAGGAAATAAATTAAAACGTATATAAAAGTGCCTAAAATGAAATGACACAAGTTATGAAAACTTAACCATAAATAAAGTAACTTTAAAAAATACATACACGCATCGCCACAGAGTCTAGGAGCGATTGGTGCCCAACAGCAAGAAGTCAAACTCATGACGTTGATGGCGTTTTTTTGCAGTTACAAGTAGATTCAACGATGTTTACAAATCCATATAACAGAGCATAGAATCGTAGGGACGCAAAAACTTAACTGCGTTTACTTTTTACTGCAATATATGGACACTTAGAAAATTCCATATTCAATTCAATATTACCATTCGCTACTGCCCAAATTTTCGTAGAGAGAGGTTAAAAACAACTATGATATTTGCACTAAGAACACGACATACGCTTTTGAAATTCAATAATACGAATTTAAATGTAATAATGTTTCACTGAGATCGATACTTGGGTAACGTCGCGTTGCGACTCGCCTCCCGCACCGGCACCGAGTCGTCACGATCTATCTTATCCGCTTATCGCTACAGCTGATAGATGACAAACATCTGCCAAGAGAGATTGGGAGGATACGATACCTAGTGGCCGAAATAAAGTGATTTTAAACATACATATTCCCTGACCTTTCACCAAGTTATCTTTTGTTTAGAAAACACAAGTAGCAATTTCGTAAAATTCTTCGATAAACAGGAGGTTCTTGCAAATCATCTTTCTAATAAATGTGTGGACACAAACCCCTTAATAAGTTTCCAGAGTTGGAGCTCACGCCTACTTTATGTTTTATGAAGTATTACGGATAAATAAACAGTGTTTGATATAGCGATGAAATGTTTAACGTTTTCTGAGACAGTACAAAGAAATGAAAACAAAATTGATTCATTTCTTAATAAATATGTAGTTCGCACCACAAAAATCCTATTAAAGCTGAATGAACATGTTTTTATGTAATACTCATATCGCACATATTACCTCCAAAATGATAATAATCTGACCTTGCACTCCAATCCCTGTACACATAACTGATAGAGTTAAAAAATGTACTGGTTCTACGAGAAACAGGCTACGTGAAAATTAAAATGTATGAACTGAGGAACATTTCACACAACAAAAGTTCCGTTTGACGTGCAACCAAAATAGTACACGGAGTGAACACAATGGTGCAGGAGGGGCAGAGGGTGGGATTAACAACTTTATTCTGAGTGGGTATTATTAGGTGGCATTGCAAGACTGAATCGATTGCCGACTCAAAGCCACCGACACAAATTGGCGCTCCAACCTCGCAAAACTCCTAATAGCTTTTGTATTTAAGGTTCACTTAAATTCCTTCACCGGAAATGTCAGATCATGGTATCTGAACACATCACAACTTTATAGATCAAGATAAATAAAGAACGATGCTTTCTCGACAAGAAGAAAAGCAATATTGATCGCTTTTATATAGAACGAGCAGAAACATCCAATATCATTTAATAATTACTTGAAGCGAACGTTTAATAATAATCAAGATTTTAACCGTAAAGGCTTTAAGATTTTTAGGTTAATAAGAAAAAACTAATTTTATGAATGGTTTATTGCAATAAAATGATAAGTTACGGTACTTATTGAATTCGTCATCAAATAAAAAAAAATGAAAGTATGTTTTAGAAGGAAATAAAATATCTCTACAAAATGCGTTCTTAAGAACGCAAACAAATGAAATTAATGGATTTGCTCATGAATTGAAAGGAATATGATACGATTCTATGACAGTCTTCTGACAAATGAATTTAGTACAAAGGTTAATTAACCGAATGACTTAAGTATACAAAGGTCGTTAAACCATTCTCATTCGCGTAAAGACAAAAATTATTACATCATATTCAACACATGTTATTTCTAACAACACCCGTGTTCTCTGCACCGACATGGTTTTACATGAGATAGTCGAATCTATAAGATAAAATTTTTCAAGGACATTTCACATCAAAAAGCAAACAATATGCGAGTATAACACTTCTTTCCCTCGAGTGGGAAGGTGAGAAATAACGAACATGTTTCTAATGACTTAAGATTTTTTAACCCTAATTTGTTTTCTGTTTGAACATTTCGCAATACTAGGCAAGGTAATTTTTCCGATTTCGACACATGAAATGAGCAATAAATCAGTTTCCAAATGATATATTTGACATGGAATGTATGAATGGGTATATGAAAGCCGATAGTTTGAGAATGATTTAAATAGTTATTTCACGACGAATAAGGAACAGGCCATGGGTGTGGTTTATTGTCGAGAATATTTGCACAAATATTTTCTGCCGACGCAACACTTTCAAATTTTGAGACAATTTTTAACTTATATTTCGCTTTTTACATCGATATTTTGTTGGAAAGGTTTTTCAATCAATTTTAAATATTCCTTCAAAGATGAATCAAAAAACGAATCAACATCCATTATCTATGAGATGAATACCTACAATCAAATAAAACTTCAAATCATAAGTTATTCCTTCGCAAAAAAGGTCGGATTTTATTTATAGATGAAATTGTTTATGTTGTTAAAGCTCAATTTTGATACATCACACCCGACACAAAATATATCGAATAATACTGTAACCAAAGTCACACTACTTTTAAGTGTTTCTGTACTTGTTTTTGCACTGTAGTGAAGAGTAATGTATACTATGCACAAGAAACTAAAATAGTAAAATTAAACGAAACCAACATCTCAGATTCAGCATCC
The DNA here is from genome assembly GCA_002313205.1 of Laupala kohalensis. Classification (NCBI taxonomy): domain Eukaryota; kingdom Metazoa; phylum Arthropoda; class Insecta; order Orthoptera; family Trigonidiidae; genus Laupala; species Laupala kohalensis. Next base: position 109,860 of record NNCF01131370.1, on the reverse strand, counting down.
TGGCCCGGGTTTTCCTCCGGGTAGTGGCGGACTTTCCTTGGGTGGGAAAGTCATTAATACTTTTGTTTTATTAATCTCGAAATTTTACTGCACTAATATCTACAATTTATTTTGAATAAAAAATTGATAACAGTAGGTATTTATTAAATAATTTCTATTGTAAATATTAAATCCGCCACTGCTCATGAACCCTTGATCGGAATTGATGGGATGGTCCCTTGCTTGTTTCAGGAGAGTAACTTAGTTTATTGCCCCCCACGTGGTCATACGCAGTTTGCAACTGCTTTTTTGACAATAAAGTTTATTTATTTATCAGTCAATCAGCAATGCATAGCACTAGAACTTATGTTAGTATTGTAATGTCATCACAGTTTGAATACAGTTTCTGAAGAATGTTCTCAGAAACTGGTATGCTAATTTCGATCCGAAGCTGGAGTAGCCTTTCCCGAACTTCGTCACTGTGTGCCTCTCGCACACGCAAAAGCAAGCCGAGAGAAGGTTTGATCAATCCCACCAGACATAATGAAATTCTGATGGAAACACGCGAGAATGCAATATCGATGCTAAGTAATCTATATGCATACACAAAAACGAAAATTCGAAAGTGTTTGGGGCTTTCACTCATAATTTGTCAAATATGGAACAATCTTCACGTTCAGTTACATGAAGGGAAAAGATCAAATTTAAAGAATAATCAAAGCAGGATTTAATTTCGGTAAGTAACTGAAGACATGTGAATCCGTGAATTAAATTTTTTGTCTGTAAATATTATCTCGTCTGAAATTTTATAGCAAGTTTAACGATTCTTTGTTTATATGATATCATACAAAGAAACCTTTTTTTTCTAGTCATACGTACATATAAATATACCTGTAAACAAAGTCATTGCAAGGCTCCCTACGATTTTCACCTCTCTAACAACTTGCTCACGTCTCACATACTTCTCTCGCTTCCGTCCCTGCCCTAGAGGGGCAGTCGCAATATCTTTCTTATACGAAACCTTATGGGCAAAGTTTCATATTCAGAGATGTATAATCCGTATTGAAGAGCAATAGACCGTTAACGTGTTATGTACTAAATCATACGACACGAATTTGCAAGACGTATAACGCAACTATGTATCAATGTTTAATCTATCAACAAGCATAAACATAATTGATGATATTCCGCTAATTCTGGAATCAGTTGTGTGAACTCAGCTAAAAGTTTATATTCACCTCCAAATACTCACCTTGGCCAGAAATTAGTATGGAAGATAAATAGCAATTCATCCAATCCACCTTCCAAAAGATGGAAGTAATTAGAAACAGTTGAAATATATTCAAATCGTGAAAGAAAACAAGTTTTACGCTAATTCATCGAGAGATAGCATAATAAGGATCCATCAAATCAGAATATTAAAAAAATTATCACTCATAGTAATTATAAATTTCTCACAAATGTAAAATACATTTTCATAAGACTTGGTGTTTAACGACTAGCTAAATTGAAATCATCGAATCAGAATAAAATGGTGTCCAAAATTATGTTCCAGGTTATATCCACGCACTAGTAATTATTATGAATGCTGAGACATACTATATGAATATCTCAAAAAAAAATTAAAAAAAAATAAACGGAGAAAGAAGCAATTCCAATTTCTTGTGCGGAATTTGTGCAAGAAAAAAATCTGTCTGTGCATTAGACATATGTGAGGCTAATTGCAGACTCATCTGTTATCATTCAAATCCAATAAACATCCCATTTCCGAGTGTACATATCACGCCACTGACACAAGCATGAGGGCATGGATGAATCTTTTGTGATTCGTAATGAACAGATTTCCATTTCATCTGCATATTCATCAAATGCTACATTGAAAAACAGAAAGTTGTACAATACTTCGTTTTACATTTTATGAATTTTGAAGTACAACAAATAGGATACTTTTACATCGATATTATCAGAATTTATTACACATTATTATCAAAATGTTAAACATACGTTGCAAATCATTCACACATTCACACATCGACGGTAATTATGATAGAAGAATATGTTTGTATTTACAGATAAACACATGAAAAAATGCGATGAACATGCTCGCTCGAGTCTAACTTTTAATTAATCAATTTAATTACGATTACCGTCATACACGATCCAAAGTAATGAATTAATTCATTATTTATGTTTGCAAACATATGCTTTAATACATTAACAATTTATTCGTTAATTTTTTCCAACACAACGAGCTGAGTCACAAGTTTTCAAAATCGAAAGAGACGAACTTTATGACACTAATCACAGAGGAAAATTGCATTCTAAACACACACAAATGAGGACAACGAATTTGTTTTTAAGATAAAGAAGACCTTACACTTTATGTGGAACTAAAATCTACAATTAGTGTGCACGCGTTTCGATAGAATCGTCAGCGCAACGGGAAGGATCCTCAAAGTAAAATATTCATTGGGTTCGTATACACGATTTATACAATTCACATTGAATCTGTACTTTAAGAACAAATGTCCTCAAAATTTACGTCATCTGCTAAAGGAATTGACATTCGGAAATAAAGATTCAGTTATAAGCTACTATTGTTTTTCCATGTATAAGGAATTTGATATTGTTATCGTGAATGTATATGTGCGAAACATTAATCATTTAAATCGGTTTTTGGGAAATGAATAATAATAATAATAAATATTATATTTCGCGTTGTTTGGATACAATTCGTTTTATTCATGAACAGGAGGAATGCAATTTTGTATTCTTTTATGTTAGGTGTCATTTAGCGGCAGCTGAACCTTATGTAATATTTTCATATAGAAGTTTTCAGTGATTTATACTAACATTTCCTAATACCACGCAAGTGCTGTAATCATTTCTGCATGGGAGATGATCCGAAGTTTCCCGAAAGTTAGTTTCCACATTCTCCTAGGACGATGAATAGAGAGCGAAATGGATTAGAGGAATTCAGCTAGATTTTGTTCCAACTAAACTGTCTGGGGTATTTTAGCTGTTAATTACTTGTCTATACAGTATTGAGTTACGAAATTTTCTTGTAGTTTACATGTTAAATAGACATGATAACAATGAAGTTATAGAATACATACCGTCCTACATGTCTATGCAGAGTTTGCTCGTTACTTTTTAAGGTTGAATTTCAGAATACGTGATTTAGATTGGTAAAACTTAGATTACATAGTTCGAGTTTTTTTTCGTAATTTAATATTGCTTGCTTTATAAATTCTCAAATCAAGCGTTCCGGATACATGGTTATTATTATTCATTCACGTAGTTTTGGTGGTTTGTAAAATACATTCACCAATATGATAAAGCAACGATTGCATCTGCATGTGATCCAAGTAGTGGGCAGCTGATAGTGGCTACGATCGATCGACCATGCTTCAAAAAATGTAAGTTTACTAAATTGGAATTTTTATGCACAATAACAAATATAACTACTTTAATTAAAACGCAGTAGATGAACTATGACTATTTACATCGAAACGCAATAGTTGAACTTTAATATTGATGGACTTGTAAATTTATTATTTCAGAAGTCGAGGAATCCCTTCTACCTGGATGCCCTTAATATCTATACGTTTTAACTTCAAGAGAATATCCAAAGCATTGGAGATGAAGTGTAGAAAATTTAATGTTGGCATAAATGTTTGTCAAGTGGTGGTGAATATTTAACGAAAATAACCTAACATAGGTTAGACGAACTGTATGCAATGGTAAAATTAGACAATGAATGGGTGATAGTGAAAAGTAATTTATTTACTTCATTCTGATAAATTAAGTTCTGTTTGAGAATCAGAGGGGATATCACTAACTCTTGCGAACAAAAGATTGTGAAATAAATATTGTCCTATATTAACTGAAATTGTAATCATTTATCTTTCTTCATATCCTTTCTCCTTTCCAAATTTCAAACCTCACGCACGTCCTTCCGGCTGCAATTATTCATTTGTTTTACACTTTATATCATGTTAGCGGTTGAAAAACAGTTTAAAGTAAATATTAACGCACAATTTTAGAAGATACTTTTTTTTTTCTGCAAAATTGGTGAATTGTCATTTCATGACTCAATAGTACAAAAAAAAAAGAGTAATTTTATTTCATTCTTGCTTGTAAATACATTTTTTGTTCAATAACAGTACGATCACTATGTTCAATTAAAGATATTAAATTAAGTAAAGTACTTATTCAAACAGGGAAAACATTTGTGTGTGTGTTAAACATGAAGAATTAATATAAAAATTATGAGAACACTAGTAGACATGCTATCCCACATAGGAGAGTGTTTGACCGCACAGCGAAACGTCACAAACTGAAAGTTATCATTTTGTAACTAGGGTTGCTGTGATAATATGAACTTTTTCTTTTCTTTAGCAAAACTATTTAATGGACCTGAATAATCTGGTAAATACTACGAGTACTTTTCCCCATGTGCTAGTTATAGGTAAATTTCACTCTGTTTCGCATTTAGCAGAACAGTTATGAATAGTTTTGATAGTACGAACTTGGTGAGACGCGTCAGATCTGTCATTTGTTAGGACTCGAGCTGTCAAGAAATATTATTTTTAAATAAACGAGTCAAGTAGTTTTTTTTCTTGAAGTAATTTTTAAATGCCTCTTTCTTAGAAAGGAAAAGGTGAAAGATGAAACAATAGGATATCGTCACCACATCTTTGACAACTCTAAATAAAAGTACTTCATTTCAGTGGTCTGCTACATTCAGTTCGGCAGAAAAAGTACTAAAATTTTGTGGAACATTAGTGTATTAATATATATGATGTAGATAACAATTTCACGCTTCATAACATTATTTGTCTATTATTATCAATATATCACAGAATGCAGAGAAAGAAAAAATCACCTACCAGCAGTACTTCTTGCACAACCGAATAGACGTCACGTATCAGAGCTAAATACATTGGTTCAAAAAAAATCGGGTAAAATCTCGATATACGAGTAGAAGTATTAGGAAGAAGCAGTGAGATGCGCTATTGTCCTCTTAGCAACAGTCCACAAGCCCCGCAAAATGATTTTTATTTATTTACTTATTTATTTATTTTTTATCGCTCACTTTGGCAGCTTCTCGTTAGATCCTGACGATGGTCTCTTGTTCAAGCACTTGTTAGCGATTCCACGAGGTAAATGAGAGTTTTATGAAATATTTCGGAGCGTGCGTTCTCACAATGGGCCTGTTATGCCCAATATGCGTGTGATGCGACGAAGCGTGGTGGGAGCGGTCACCTGGAAGTCCACAGATCACGCGGTGAAAGCTCGCATTCATCACGAAGCGTGCGCCGGTGTTCGGGGCTTTGAGAGAACAACGCCGCACAAAAGAGAGCGACGCTCGATAATGCTCCCGACAGAGCACGTGGAGCGCGGACTTTCGTGCACGAGAGGTTATTAAGATATGCCTTCACGTATGAACACAGAACGATGACACAAAATAGAAGAAAAAACTCATAATGAACACTCCTTTAAGTTTCGAATTACAAACGAATACGTGAAATAAAGCATAAAAGGGTAATTAATACGACCTCAAATTATTTTATTTCCTCTTCCCCATATGCAATGCAGAGCTTCGGGTTCTTAAATCATTTCTCAGAAAGTATTCTCTCCTACGCAACATTATTTTAACTGTCATCTTTCATCCCTTCCGTAACATTTACTCACTTAGTTCTCCCAATCCCTTTAATGATCTGCCATTTTCTCTCTTTCTCCCTGGTCTAGCTTGCCATATGAGTTGAATTTTTCATTCATATGCCAAGGCCACTGAATGTGTCTTCTTTCACTCGCCCCTAATTGGTATTTCATTCAGTTCTTCTAATTTTCAAACAACCGGTACATAATTCGTTAGTTTCTGGACACTGAAAGTTTTACGTTATTCTAGTTATTTACGTTACGTTTTACGTTATTTTAGTCTAAAATTAAAATTTCTCATTTACATACTACTATGATTGTGTAACAAATTTACAATGCGTCTTAGACACAATAAACAAATTAGTTTTCATTGTAAGACAGTTTGAGGTAACTGTAGAAAAATATTTCAGTCGAACAATTTTAATGTTCAAAATGTGCACTTAAAATATAAGTATAAATCTAATACTTATATAACTTATAAAAGCGCTAAAAAGTAAAAATCCTATTAAATGCACGAAAACATTCAAAATGTGCACTTAAAAGACAAGTTGCATATACTTATTGGAAAGTACTTGAGTAAATTGGGTTATTGGAATAACACCACTGTGCTCCTTCAAACAGTTAAAGCCACATTTCAATAACAAACATGTAAATTCAGAATGATTTCGGTAATTTATCCTGAAAATTAAACAGTTCGACCGACAATCATCAAAAATATTTATTTATATACACTATTAAGACAAATTTAAATAGTTCCATGAGGTTGAAATTGATTCCTCATAGCCACGAAAAGTAAGGGGGAAGATGGAACACATGCAAAATCCGATTCCTGTTATCATCAGTATTATGAAAGATTCACGAATATCCTTAATATAAAAATCAAAGAAAACCTCGAGATTAATACATCAACGACATACTGCGTCATTCGTTGAATAGATGCAGGGAAGCGAGAACTAACTAGCTTATGGAGGGGAAGGATGTGTGGTTAGGGGAAGCAGCAGACATCACTATCACAGCGCAGGGAAACACAATAGAGCCGGACATGACACGAGGTCATAGTACATGTATCTCACCCTCCCTACGCACACTGCCCTACCTATAATCCTTACTCGTGTTGCGCCCTGTCGATGGTCATACCCAACCACCATTATTGTCGCTATCATCCCAATGGCTCACGGTAAGCATGCAAGACTTTGTCAACCCAACTGCGCTCGTGTGAAAAAAAACAAAAAACATTCTGACTGCATATTCTTCTTCAGTTATTCTAATATAAGCAGGTGGGACGACCATACCACATACGAATGCACAGAACACTGGAATCTAATATGTAAAGAATCTTTGATTGGAAGTTTCAAAGTCATGAAAATAGAACTTGCTGAAATTATCTATCATTACACTTAATTACAACGGTCGAGACGAGCCAGCAGAATATTTCAAATTTTCACACGTCTCACAGGAACGGAAATTTACCTGTTTTTCTTGGAAGCACTGTCAGGGAGGGTAATTACGCGCAGGCCACGCCAACGGGGAAGCTAAGGGGACGGGTGTATGTATTTAGCAAACTATGTGAAATATGAGTAAAGTGGCCGAGATGAAACCAATATGTACCCCCGAGACATTGGGGAGGTAAGCTAGTAGCTGTTAAATGTTTAATTTTTAATATATTTCAATGTCCCACCAAAAAAAACAATTATAATGCACTGTAACGTTTTGCATATTGATGGACAGGTAAAAGACCAATTTCCATTAACACATACTACTGTCTTCAAAAGTCAATATTTACGATAATACTACTATTCGTATGAGTCACTATGGACTACGTTCATTTCAACTGGGTTTTCCTTTCTTCTTCTCCTCTTTCCACCACTCCTTCATTCTTTCTCTATGCTTAACGTTTCTTTCCTCCGTCCATCATGCACCCGACTTTTTCTTAGACTTTTCAAGGAAACCTCCCTACTTTCGACGTATTTCGACGACGAGTCGAACGACGCCGTCCCGTCGGATTTCCCGGAATTTGAAGTCGAGACAACGTAGTTATGCGACGTCGAGAGGACGATAATTAACTACGTTGTTTCGACATCGAGATCAAGTCGAAGATCAACGTTGAGACGACTCCGTTATAATAATAATAATAATAAAATCCCGTGTGGGGAACACCTGGAGAATAGCACCACGGGATCTCCCCCTGTCCTAAGAGGTGACTAATCGGAACAGCTTAGCGCTGTCTTACCCTGCACAAACACATCCCTCGTCCGCGGTAGACAAACGGTGGATTGAGTAGCCGTCTACCAACAAAATCGTCCCGTCCACACCCTTCCCCAATACCTTACCCTTATGACCTGTCTGTAGGTATAAAAAGCAAACCCATCTCTAATAGAGACGAACCGTAAGGCCTCGGATAAGATACCGCTGCCTGGGGAGCGCCACGGAACACTTGGAGCTGGTGCTGAGTGTGACAGCGAGCGGACCACCAGTGTAGGAGTTTCGGAGAGACCTGCGACTCCTACGGGATTTCCCGAACTGGCTAATGGAATAACTCGTTCCAAACATCGGAACAAAGATGCCGCGTCACCATCAGTTAGCTTACCTCAGCCATGAAAACTAGGGACCCTAACAAGACATCTGTAGAGACCCGCCTTAAATGGCAATATAAGGGCAATAGTGATATTCTACGGGCCAACTAAATAGCAACAAAGTGCGAAACTAGCAAAATGGACTGTAGAAGAAAGAGACACAATGAATTTGTTAATTAAGACCTGATTTAAGTAGATTCTCCAAACAAAAACATATGTGATAGGTTAAGATATCTAGTCAGCAAGCCAGTTATAAGTATTGCAGAACAGAACTTGATTAGGAATGAAATCAATATAAATCATTTTCCGAATCCACACTATACGAACATATCAGTCGAATCGGCAATACCTGATCCAGAAGCAAGTGAAGTCCTACAACAAAAGCAAACTGGAGAGAAGTCAGAAGACGCACAGGAGATGGACCCAGAAGATGAATCTTGATATTCGCATTCCGATATAAGTCCGATTTGGAGAGGAACTTGACTTTATTTGCTGGAACTGATCCAAATTATAGACAACCGCACGAAAAAATACACCCTAATAGAACCACATTTCAACTCCCAAACCCAATAAACAAAATTTTGAAAGAAAAAAACATTTGATACACACGACGATCTACAGCTGAATGCTTACTGTGCCGCACTTACCATCCTTTCGGCAAAAAATATTTATTACAAAACCAAAAAATAGTGCTTGTTGTACTGAAACCAAAATACCTAAATGGAAATGGAGAATAGAAAACAAAATCAAGCAATTTAGAAGTTATTTATCTAAAGTGATAGTTTGGAAAGACAAAGGCGACCAGTGTAAACGGCGTCTTAAAGACAAGGTACACAGAATTCTTAAAGGTCAGAAGATTTGTGTGGCACGCAGATTTTGAAAGCAGATTAGATGTATTTATCAACACTTTCAGACAAAAACTTGTCGTTTTAGAAAAACGACTGCGTCGTTACAATATCACAAACAAAAGGAAATTAGAAAATATAAAATTTACTCTGAATCAGATTTTTTTTTTTTTCAGAATCTATTTGCAGATTCAACTAACAATGAACCATCGGAACAGAAGATAGTTAAAGAATTCTGGAGTTTTCCATGGCTGGAAAACGTATTATCTAGACCCAATGAAGAAATGGGAGAACCTACTGCTTCTTTAGAAGATGTAAAGGAAGTTCTCAGAAAAATGCATCACTGGAAATCATCAGGACCAGACGGAATACACAATTTTTTGTGGAAGAACCTAACAGCCCTGCATACTCCTTTAGTGAACGTCATCAACAAAGTTATTGACAATTCAAATAAAACGCCAAGATTCATGTGCATAAGCAATCACCTATTTGTAGCCTAAAAATCATGAAACATGTAACCTAAAAAGTTACAGACCTATTACCTTTCTTAATACAATATACAAAATCCTTTCATCCATAATCGCGCAGAAAGTAACCCAACATACAGAGACCGAAAATATCCTAACAGAAGAGCAAAAAGGGTGTAGAAAAGGGGCGCAGGAATGCAAAGAACAACTGCTAATTGATATGGTTGTAGCGAATCAAGCAAATAACAAGAAAAGATATTTAGCTGTTAGTTGGGTCGACTATCAAAAAGCGTACGAATCCATCCCACATTCTTGGCTTTTGAAAATCTTGGCCATTTGCAAAATTCACCCGAAATTAATTAGTTTACTTAAAACCCTCATGAACCGCTGGTGTACACAAATAGAATGGAAGAATGGCAATAAAACAACAAGATCAAAACAAAAACCCATTCGACGTGGCATTTTCCAGGGTCATACATTCAGTCCAATTTGGTTTTGCCTCGCACTCAACCCTTTGTTGAAGATGTTGAATGAACTGGGTTTGGGATTTAAATTTCTCGATGGAAACAAAAGGATTCATACCATTAGCCACTTGTTTTATACGAATAACCTAAAATTATTTGCTAAAGATAAAGATGAACTAAGTAGACTTCTGGAGACCACTGCACAATTTAGTAAAGATATAGAAATGAATTTTGGAACCGACATATGTGCTGTGTTGAGTGTTAAAAGAGGCAAAACTGAAGAAATGTCAGTCCCATTAAAAGTACATGCAAACTCCTATGAAATAGAAGCATTGAATTCTCATAACAGTTATAAATATCTGGGTTTCAACCAAAGTCTACTAATAAACAACCAGTACAGTAAACAACAACTAGAATGCTATTTTAGGAAACGCCTCAACAAAATTCTGGAGACGGAATTAATTTCAAAAAACAAAATCAAAGTAATTAATTCTTGGTGCATTCCGGTTCTGACATATTCATTTGGGATAGTTGATTGGTCACAAACATCTTGAAAATGTAAACTGGATGGTATGTACAACTCTCACAAAATACAGAATGCACCACCCTAATGCCGAAGTTGAACGCCTCTACATTCCTAGGAAAGCAGGAGGTCGCGGTTTCTTGGACAAAGGAGTTCGCTAATTGAAAACATGGTTTTATTTATCACTTGCTGGAGGTTACACAAATAGTTTTAAACGTTTATATTTAATTGTATCGTGATCATGACATTTTTTCTGAGTGCGACATATATATTTTATTACTTAATAATGTTTATGGTCCTTTTTAACAGGGGTTTCGTAAGAAATTAATAATTAATTAAATTTTGCATGCAGATGCTTGAAATTAATAAATGTTGTCACAAATACAACAGTGATCATTTGCTAAGATTTATTTTTGTCACTTTTAGTTTATTTTATAAAAAATAGTAAATTCGACGTATCGGTAAAAATTTCGCGTTTTTTTGAAACATTTCTGTTTTTAAAACAGTATTATTCATTCTTTTAACTTGAGTATCAGCAGAATAACATGACAAATTTAATGGCGTTAATTAGTTTTTTCTACATTTTTTGTGGCATCTACAGCAGTTCAAAGTGAGGGGTCTACAATAAAAAATCCGATAATAATTCCGGTACAACTGTTCTTTTCTAACGACATTCTCCATTCTCTGATTAATTTTTCCAACACAGTTGAAAAGACGAGGCGAGAGAGCCTTGTTTGACCCCTGTTTTAATTTAAAAAGGTCTAGATATTTCTCCTCTAAATTTGAGTTTGGAACGGGTGTTTGTTAGTGTTTCTTTAATTAAGGCAGTTGTTTTGTTGTCTAATTCCATTACTACAAGAATTTTGAATATTGCATTGAATCATATGCTTTTTGGAAGTAATGACAAAACTTTCTGCTCATAATTTTAGATATTTTACTATCAGTTTCAAGTTGAGAATTTGTTCCGAGCGTGATCTACTTTTTCTAAAGTCTGCTTGGTAGTTATTCACATTAGTTTTATCCCCTTTCTTATGTATAGGGTGAATTAGTGCAGTGCTCCAGTCTAGAGGAATCTTGTCTATTCTGAATAATTTCAGTCAGTTTGTTAATAGAATTGTCGTTTGCTTGTTTCCACAGTTTGGCTATAATTGAATCTTCCGCGGGTGCCTTATTATTTTTGAGATATTTAATTATATCCTTAATCTCTTCTATATTTGGAGGAAGATAGTCGAGATGTTGGTTAGAGATTTTAGTAAATTCATGTCCTCATGTAGGGTGTTCACTGTTTAGCAACTTTTCAGAGTAATTAGCCAAGATCTCGCAATTTTCATTTTGTCTTATGGATTGGCTGGTTGTACTTATTTAAATTTTGTTTGAACATCTTGTAAAATTTCTTGTGTTGTCTTTTGGAAATGGTGTTCTACTTGCGCTAGTTGGTTTTTATTTTTAAAAATTCTTGAAATATTTTGTACAACAATTGAAAATTTTGTTATACATTTGTTTATAACAAATAATCACAGCCCCCTAACACGAATTCAAAAATTGAACAATGCTATCTTATTATTTAAATTTTGTACAACAAATGAAAATGATTGATGAATGTTTAATAGAAATGATTCTTTTGCAAACATTTTAGAAATATCGTAAATTATATTTCGGTATTTTTTTTACTATTCGAATGAATAGAAATATTATTTTTCAATTAGATTTTGTCGTCTGTAGAAATGATATTTCATTATGAATAGTCTGGATTTCTTCTTTATTTTTAAACTTAGTAGAAGGCTTCATATGACAAGACTGATTAGAAAATGCATATATTCGTCAAGTAGGGCATTAGGGACGTAATATGTTTTGAACAGGTCCTACCAATGTTATAATTCGTTTCTTATTTGAAACGCATATTTTGCATTTTATGCTTTCTATGCAATTTCCAAAAAACGTATCTTTTACATTGAAGAAGGAAATTTAGAGAAAACAATTTGAAATGATTTTGTTATTTCTAAACATGTACTTTAGTCTTTTATGATGCACCTTTTACAAAGTTAAAACAGTTTTTGTACTTAAGAAACGGGGGACAAAGACGTAGCCGATCTTCTCGTAAATACTAAATCAATTTTTCTCATCAATTTTTTTATAATCATTGCACACGGGTTGCCAAAAGAGATTGTTAAAAACATGTTTTCGGTACCGAAATCGCAAAACAAAAGTTTTCTTCAATCGAATATTTTTATGATTATAATACATTTTATTTCCTTAATGTATGGGAAATTATAATGTGGAAGTATTAATATTTACTATCTATCAAATTCCCACCCCTATAAATTAATCCATGAATTTTTAAATATTTTTTCAGCAACATGTAAATAATGTAATGAACCTACGTCTAAACGCGCGGAAAGAATTAAAATTAGAAAGAAATAGTGGTGATTCAATCTCATAAACTGTTCAAACATATCAAATTCTTAAAACTATCCGATAGAAGATAAAAAGCGAGTTGTACTCTAAAAAAAATTAGGCCCGATTTAATTTAATCGTTTCGCTCAGGTCAGCAAATTATTCTTATCTTGGGCGTGAGAAGTCATATTGAATTAGCCATACGTTTATTGAATTAACCATAAGTAATATTGAATTAAACGTACGCAATTTGTCCAGGACGCCTTCCCACGAATTTTGCCATTTCAAGTACCTGAACGTGTTGCGTGTGTCTAATACCAACATACGGAACATGAAGGAAAAAATGGAAATTATAAAGATAATAATTATAATAATAACAAATACACTAATTTAAACTATTCTCAGAAGTATTATATAATATCAGGGTATTGAGCTACGCTCGGATTTATTCAATATAAAAATAATTAAAAGTAAATTTTTAATAAATGAATTTATAGACATTTTTCGTTACTAATTTAATAAGTTATTTCATTTGTTGATTTAATGAAATTTATGTCCAAAAATCTTAAAAAACGAAACTTTTTAAATTTTCTCTAACTTTTTGCATTATTTTACTGGAGGATAGAGCAATGTTTGCGTATAGTCAATATAAGAATATTTTCAATAATTTTACTTTTTAAGAAACGGATTTTTATTTTACCGATGAATTATTATTTATTATAATACAGATGACTGTCCAGATATCACAGAGTAGCGCCCGCGCTATAGGGAAAAGTGTCATTTGATATGGTCCGCAAGTCAGCACGAAGGATCAGAAGCAAATTAATCAGTTGCTGACTCCGGAAATTTCAAATGACACCGGATGTGGTGTCATTCAACATAAGCAGGGCGACCCAAACCATTAGACTTAAAGGCACATAAAAACGGTGCTGCAGTCCACAATAAATTAATCGTATTCCCTATTGTTCACATTTATGATATATAATCTTTACTGCCATTTGTTTTACAATTACTCAACATTACTCAACAAATTTAACAAATGTTATACCGTGAATATCTGTTAGAAATCATTTCTATTCCATAGATCTCGTACTCTTAAAATGCGATTGGACAATTCTTTACTTTATCTTGATTTAGACACATGTTACCGCTCCAATAAAAGAAAATTAGCATTACTCATTCAATACATACTAAATACAAAAGGTTCAAATTTTAGACTAATAGAAGAGCCATACTCCCACTGGCTAAATCCATTTTTCATCTGTTTTTTATGTCAGATAACTTTTATTTATTTATTTATCATCAGCCCATAGAATCCCCATCCGGAGCAAGGGCCTCGGAATTTAGGAGGGTTGAAGATAATTCCCACGAGTTTTCAAATCGGCTTGGGAATATGAAATGGGGATGAATGATTATGAGTAAATGTTGAGGTGGAATGATAGGTAGGGGAAACGGGAGACACCCCGAGAAAACGTGCCGCGAACACCACTCCGTCCACCACATCGGATTCTACTCGGATCGGGTTTGAACCGGCGACCCCAGAGGTTAGGCACTATGCCACGGGTCGCCCCTAACTTTATAATTAGGTCATACATAAAATGTAACATTAGAGTCTTGTATTCCAAAATCGATTGTTGGAAATGCAATTACCTAAAAATTCTTTAAACTGGCCGCACGAAAATCTTTGTACGTGTTACATAAAGGAAACAAATAATTCACCAAACATAATTTCCATGTATCAATTGGTTCCTGACATAAGATTGGGGAACTATAACCTTCTTCTCGCAAAATAAAGGACCAACAAATTTCGTTCCGGCGTAAAGTATCAGCTACATTTTAGTAACAAATTATTCCACAAACAAAACTCGATACCTCTGTAGGTTCTAAAGATATTAATGTGAATAGTCCACCTTAAGGCTTAAGCTGGGGTATCCACTGTTTCTCGGCAACGACAAATATTTCTATTCATTCGAATAGTAAAAAAATACCGAAATGTATTTTACAATCTTTCTGAAATGTATGCAAAAGAATCATTTCCACTAGATTAATTTTTCTATTTTCGAATTAACGTGTGGAAATAATAAAAATAGAAACATTTAGTTTAATAAAAAATAACCATTTGACTTAAAATATATGGAAGTACTAGGCACGTCCAGAAAGTAAGAGTACTGTTACCCTATAGGACGGTGAGATTTTTTTTTCTAGTTTCGCAACACTGTGTGGTATGGAGGTTCTTCTGAACATGAATAGTACCTTTGAACTTCGGCAGTACGAATACTCGCCTTATAAAGTGCGTTTGAGCAAAACATGCCGATAACAAATCCCGCCAAGTGCGAGTGCGCCCTGTTATTCGGTTTCTTCTTGCGGAAGGAAAAACTCAGACTGAAATTTTTTCACGTATCAAAACTGTTTACGGCGAAGGTTTTATGAATCGTACAAACGTGTTTAAGTGGTGTCGAGAGTTTAATGAAGGCAGAACGAATGTTCATGACGATCGAAGGAGTGGAAGACCTTCCATTTTGACCGGTGAGTTGGTGCAAAAAATTGAGGAAACTGTTCGTGAAGACCGTCGATTGACTGTGGATGAAATTTCCTCGATGTTTCCAGAATTCTCCAGATCTCTCTTGCACAAGGCAATTACAAAAACGCTGGGATTCCGAAAATTGTGCGCCAGATGGGTCCCAAAACAACTGGTAAAACAGCATGAAGTGAATCGGGTCGCTAGTGCTCGCGAGTTCCTTGAGCGATTTGAATTGAAGGACTTCCTTAGCTCAATTGTGACTGGAGATGAAACCTGGGTAGCTTATTACACACCTGGGACAAAAAGACAGTCATCGCAATGGCATCGCACAGATTCCTCATCTGTCAAAAAATTCAAAATCACAACAAGAAAATCAATGCAACAATTTTTTGGGACCGTAAAGGAATCATTTGATCGAATTTCTGTCTCAAGGGGAGACGATTAACGCAGCACGATACTGTGAGACCCTAAAAAAACTCAAAAGAGCAATTCAAAACACACGCAGGGAAATGTTGATGAAAGGAGCGTGCTTGTTGCATGACAACGCTCGCCCGCACAAGGCCAACGTCACCAAGGCGCTTTTGGACTCATTTGGTTGGGACATTTTGAACCACCCTGCATACTTCCCTGACCTGGCGCCTTCAGACTTTCATCTTTTCACTTCCCTGGAGACTCACATGGGTGGATAAAAATTTTCAACCGACGAGGAAGTGAAACAAGAAGTCTTGAACTGGAAGACGGGAGATGGCGGGAGGATTCTTTGAGAAGCGAATCACAAAGCTTGTGCCACGGTTCACTAACTGTATAGAACGAGAACGAGTCTACTTAGGAAAATAACCAACAACTTAAACAACAAAACCCTGTAATTAAAAAAAAAAAAATTCTTCAAAAAAAAAATACTCTTATTTCCTGGACGTGCCTCGTAGGTCACGCCTCTTCATCAACAATAGTACACAAAAAACATTTNAAAAAAATTCTTCTTCAAAAAAAAAAGTACTCTTATTTCCTGGACGTGCCTCGTAGGTCACGCCTCTTCATCAACAATAGTACACAAAAAACATTTTACAAATAAATTCAAACAGGAGTATCCACTGTTTCCCGGAAACGGCAAGACCTACCAATTTCTTCATTTTTGGTCAACCAATTAGCAACAAAATAGCAACAAATGATTATGTAGGTCCANGTGGACACTCCAGATTAATAAACACACTTTTTGGCAACTGCCGAAAAAACATATTTTGCATTTTTATCTATATTACTCTCTTTCATTTTTCACTTTCACAAACATACGCTTCTATTTTCATGTACAGGTCGATATCAACAAACAATTAAGTAGCTTCGGATGAGAGGATCTCTTCGCTGTGGTTCCTTGTTGACCGAGTAACCAACCATCTGTATAGACTGCTTTTGAAAATGTTTAATCATGGCAGAAATTGATATTTACATATAATATAACTCTGCCGACGTGGACTGATTCAACTGTCATTATACAAGCGTATTTAAACAAGTATAGTACGGGTCAGATATGAATAGTGTAATCTTTGCCATTTAAACTGAAATACTTCTGAAAGTGAGTTTTACAGTTGGTATACGGATTTCGACTGACGAAACTAAAGAAACGTGTTTTCATTCAATCACCAATGTCCTTGAAAACGATGTATTGTAAGCTAAGTGGCGTATTGCGCGTTCATTATTTGTCGTAGATTTTATGCATGAAAACATAAAAAAAGGTCAGGAAACTTTACCTTTTTAAAATAAAATTAAAATTTTGTTTTGTAGTCTAAGAGAGAATTCTGCTAGTTAAATCTTAATTTCAGCTTGACATCTACGAAACTCGTGTTTTAACACGGTATATGGATATTTCCACAGACTGTATGTTTATTCATTAACCACGACATGAAAAACTAAATTAAGTTATAAGAATTCTTTAGTAATTCAGTATCTGCGATACAAAATTATACAATGTATATTATTCAAGACACAATCACCATAATTTTTGCATCTTAAAATATTTGTATTTACGTTTATTGTCCAATGTCTTCAACGACGCTGAACGTACGGTAGAATTTAAAAAATGTTGTTGGTCTCTTCTGCCTCCTTGTGACCTGTACTAAATCTTAGTTCTTTTGCATTTCTTTTGATCTATTTTCTAATACGTCTCAATTTTTTATTATTATGCAATTGGAGCTATCGCGCTTCAGAGTTTACTACAGCTGATATTACTATATAATAAAACCGCTCAATTTTTGAAACTGTGTGTGAGAAGGGGAGCGGGTGACTGGTGATCTTTTCCTCAATATTTTTATTAATAATAGATTACCTACATTTTCGATTGTTATACAAATCTGTACGAGATGCAAAGACTCAGCTNGGGGGGGGGGGGGCTGGCGAAATATTTCCCCAGCCACCCCTTTTCGATAGTTAATAACTAATGATCGCGACTTGTACAAAATTCAAGTTTTCTTGTACAAAATTTCTGTATCATATTGTTTTTGATTCGCGTTAGGAATGGGGGCGCTAGGGACATCGAAGAAACGATCAATTGCAGAAGCATGTAATTATATTCCAACAAAAAATAAAAATTCAAACCAAAAACAATCATGCAACAATCTACTAAAATGTGAGAAATCTTGAAACTTCGCAACACCAGTAATAGAGTGAAATGAAAGAAATAAACGAAATTTATATTCACTGAGAAGGTAGAACAAATACTTCTACATATATTTCTTGGTAAATACAAATATAAGAACCGAGTCAAAAATGAGTCTGGAGTGTTTAAAATAAGAATGAAAGATATAAGCAAACAATTCATCACATTTTTATAACTCGGTTGATTCATCTCAACAAGAAAAGCAATATAGAAGGAACATTCAAGAACATTATCATCAGCAGTGATGAATGAGTCAACGACGTGTTCTAACGTTACTTTTCCTCTTCGAAACTTCGATGTTGTTCCATTTATTCTCATAGTCAACTCGCATCTGCGACCGCGAGCACCGCAGTTCGGCACAGGATATTCATTTGTTCGGGGCGGTGCGGTGCGAAGAAACGGCAGCGGTACACGTGAACGCAATTACGCGGTCGCGAGCTCGACAATACAACGGCAACAACGTTTCGGCTCGCTCTGCAGGGCTGTCGAGGTCAGCATCCGCAGTTGCCGGCACTGAGTGGCTTTGATGGAGTTCAAATAAGGCGACAAAGACAACAATGACTGCGCAAAGAGATTGATAGAAGAGTAACAATAGTCGTTCGGACGTTGTTTGACGATTTGGTTGAAGTCCCATTGGCTATATACTCGTACATAGTCTTACAATTGCGTCTGCAGTATTATTTCTGAAGTAGATCATGATGTAAAAAAATCGGCAAAAAAGAAACCAACTTGAAATTAAAGTAGTGGTGAAAACCGAAATAGTTTATTAATAGTGCCGAAGCGGCGTTCAACAACTTGGAGTATCATTCCACGTGCACCACTCTAGGGCAGAGACGACTACTGATGACCACGTAAGTTGTTCAATGCCGCTTTGCCCTACGACATTATAAATTATTTAGGTTTTGATTATTACTTTTATTTCAAGATTATTTAAAAAACAAAACAATAGAAAAATCTTGTTTAATACTTCCGGAATACACTAATTACTGTGGGCCCAAAAAAAAATCCACTCAGAAATGATATTTAGTGTGATTCGCCAATATTTGAACAAGTAAAGTGTACTCGGAGACGAGTTTAAGTTTTATTCATTTCGCAATAACACGCTCAAGTCTATAGAACTACATAATTTTTAGTGCGACAGTATAAATTTTATTCCTTAATAATGTGTCTGGTCGTTTTTAGCAGTGTTTTCGAAAAAAATTAATGCTCCATTATATTTTGTATGTCGAAGCTAGAAATAAATGTTGTCCCAAACACAGCAATGATCATTCACTGAATAAGAATTATTTTTGTCATTCTTAGTTTATTTCATAAAAAATAGTGATGACGTATCGGCAAAAACCGTAAAAATATTTGAAACATTTCAGATTTAAAAAAATTAATATTAATTCATAAAATCAAATGTTTCACTTCTGTATATGCAAAAAAAATACAAATCCAATGGTGTTTTCTGTGATTTTTGTCGTACTCTCCCCAGCTATAACAAGTCACGTGTCTATAATAAAAAATCCGACAATACGAGGAGATGTGGCCAACATCTCGCTCCGGTCTGTTTGACCCCAGGATAGACATGTTAGTCGTCTTACAGCAAATAGAGTAGGTCTGGGAGTCAACGAATAATTATGAATGAAGTAAAACGATACTTCTCATTAATAGCATTTTACTAAACTTCTAGTCTTTCAAACCCCTCATTACAGATACTGTAGGTAGAAATATGTTTGTTTTTGATTTTACAGATAGTTTACGAGTTTCAGACCACTGCGCAGGGGAGAATAGCGAGGAGATGATAACAGATGAAAAACCGGGATTATAAATAATATGTGGCGAAGAGAAAATAAGACTAAGATAACATATTTGCGGATATTGCAATAGTTATCTTAACAGCAGCGAGAGAACTCACTAAACATTTCGATAAAATCTGCTAACCGTGCCGGTGAGAATACAGACATGTGATAATACAGGGGTGTCCACACGGGGGGTCGTGACGAAAACTGCGTCATTGATTTTTTTGGGGGGGAGGGGGGGGTTCGAAAAAAGGAGTTCTTTTAAAAGTTTGTAATATTTAATAGTTAAATAATAAAAATCGGTTTAAAACCATTAAAATAAAATTATAACAATGTCGTTTTAGCTTTTAAACTTTACCTACATTTTAACATGATAAATAATTTCAGTTGTTTTCGAAACTGATGCATAAATTGTAAAAAGTCATACCGCGCAGAAATCTAGACCACTGAGACGTGAGCGTGGGATACTGGTCGGGGGATCATTTCATGTGTATCAAAAGACCGGAAGACTCATCGCCTTCGCGTGAACGAAGACGAAGTGACAACAGATACCTCCTCTCTATCTTGCTACTTGGAAAGGCGGCTCCACACATTCGGCGAACTCCGAGCAACTGCTCGCCGAATGGTGACGATAGTGGATAGGTTGCTCGCTATTCGTCGCAACAGATATACCGATGCTCGCCTTTTCCCGCAGCGTGTCGGTCTTTTGAGACACATCAAACGAAGCCGAGCATAGGCGAATATTCACGAGTGACCTGTTCGTTGGTATTGTCCACATATTCGTGCTTTTACGAATACCAAAGTTCGCGAGTATTCGAGTAATACGCTTTCAAGTTATTTCGAGTAAGTAACTAATTATTTGTAATTTTTCTCTTTATCGTACAAAGTAATAAGTGGTTTTAGAAGTGATAAAATAGATAAATTTGAAGTACCAACGTAGTGATGGAGAAACTTCATTTATTATCTCCAACGTGAGAGATTTACGCAGTTTGCAACTGCTTTTTGACTATAAAGTTTATTTGGTGAGAGATTTAAACCGCAAACATTTCTATTCACTTTATTTTACTTTTATTAAGCGTCCTAAAGTTTCACAGTATTGAACGTGTATTGACGTTATTAGCATTATCTATTTTTGTAGTAGTATTAGCATATATTTCCCTTACATGAAATGTTCAGGAAATAAAAAAAAAGTGAAAATAAAAAATACTGTGATAATAAATAACAAAACACTTAAATGTAATGAAAGATATTTGAATAAATAAATAGAGTGGGATGTTGTGGAGAGACAAATTAAGATAGCTATATAATATTGATTCCTTATGAGTGGATAAAAACTAGAACGATTATAAGGTTCTTNGAGGTTCAGCGCAAGGCTGCAGATAAGAAGGGATATCTGAAATGGCTAACCCGACGCTGAAAGGCAAAAGGGAGAGACGAAGAAGAAGAAGAAATTAAGATTAGATAAAATCCATTTACTTAACATTTCACACCTACATACGCAAAATAATGTGTGATTACTTCAGATTCATTCTCCATAACCTCTACTCATTAACACGAATATTCGTCGTCCCAGAGCGAGCATGTGCTCGGCAAATTGCTCATGTTTGGATCAGTGTGCTCGTCAATAGGCGAATACTCGGGAAGTACCCCGAGCAAGTCGCTGTTCGGTTGCTCGCAGTTCGCAGAATAACGAATGTGTGGAACCGCTTTAAGATTTACTCAACAGACGTCCAATCCAGAACACAGCGTTGCATTGAAGATTTATTGTTTTGCCTCCAGTGTGTAAATTTACTGTGCGTGATCGAGGTCGGAGCGAGATTTTGTATCTCGTCTTTTTATTTTCATCTTTTGCCGTTCGAGAATCTGCGAGTTTCTTAAAATAGAGTGGAAAATTGAATTGTAATTGCCTCATCCTTCCTTTTTATACTTTATATGTGAAGTAGTGGACATGTATCTAAGGTGATTTACTAGTGAAATAATAAAATGAAACGCACGAAACCTCGAAATCTGAGTTTAGTGCATATGAATTTGAATATATATGGAATCTGTGCATGGTCCTTAAAAAAATTTAAATGTCAAACTATATTCTGTTACGTTCCTAATTTTTATCTGCTCAAATATATTTTGAAACCTAATTATGTATTATATTTTAATCTCATTTAAATTTATCCTTGGATGAGTAAAATTAATGTAGGTGATGAACATTTTTACTTTCTTGTATACGGGGTCTGGAGTATTGTAATCGATATAAAAAATAGATTTTGAAGGAATTTTTAGTGTCCCTGATACCGAAGCTACTTTTTAGTGTGTCTGATAGCGAAAGTTCTTTTTTTAATTCGACGCCCGTCTGTCCGTCCATCTGTGAGCACCGATACTAAATAAACAGGTGAGTCAATTTCATACATATTTCGTATTGTAAACAATTATTGATGCACGAGCTCTGAAATGTTTTTATTGTTGATTTTCATATCATGTACCCTTTGTATTGAAGTATATTTTGAAACGTTTATCACAAGCGGCTCAATTTTTTTTTCTTTTAAATTTGGTATAGAAGTGGGAGAATAATATCTCTCAGTTGAATTATTACCTGAATTATGTGTCCCGTGGATCTTTTTTTTATGCACTATAACAAGATAGTTCAAAACTATTTAGTAGTGAAGATGTACCAAGCCGAGGGAGGTATCAGCTTTAGAAATCTATAGTCTGTAAAATATCAGAAGGCGGCTGGCTACCTCCCTCACAGTCCCCACTTCTTCGTTCACAAATATCTTGACCCAGAGATGCTCTCTGGGACATCACCTTTTCTCACTCTAACGTTCTTACACTCCGCGTTCAGAATAATTCGCCTACTGGATATTTCTAACGCAATTACGAACTATTTTTTACCGTGCATTTTAAAAAAAATTTTTTTTTTTAATTCTACGCGAAATTTCAAGAAAAATAGAACCAAACAATAGCCATATTCAAGCAATCACTTTCCCATTATTTTATACGCAGAAGATAAAACTGCTTTTGTCATCATCAATATAGAATGCATGAAAATGGTTGTTGTTTTCTTTGTTAGTTTCCGTGTATGCAGACAAATTTGGTCTTACCTGCACCTGAAATGATTGTGGTAGAAAATAAAGAATGAGGGATAAGATGAGTCAGCTTAGTAGATACTGAAGGTGGTGGAATCGGCGTGTCGTTTCGAAATCCACGGTTTGATGACCGATGTTCACGTGCCTTCTGTAGTCTGGTAGCGAAGGGTTGAACTGGATCAAATGTCGGCTAGCATGCCGATCGACGAAAGAAGTGATGTGANTAAGCAGTTCGAAAGAAAAGGACCCATCCGTCCTAAAATCTCTCGTCTGTTAGCGCGCGGCTGCGTGTTCGATTTGTGCAATCGATTGCGTCACGTCATGACTCGACCAGCTATCGATTGTTTATCCGTGTCGTGAGAAATAATGAGATTC
Source organism: Laupala kohalensis (assembly GCA_002313205.1). Lineage (NCBI taxonomy): Eukaryota > Metazoa > Arthropoda > Insecta > Orthoptera > Trigonidiidae > Laupala > Laupala kohalensis. Next base: position 86,541 of record NNCF01131370.1, on the reverse strand, counting down.
ATGGACTCGTCCAAATTGAGTAGTACAGGGTCGTGATTTGAAAACATAATCAGCAAAGGAACTTGTAATTAATGGATCAGATTATATGATGTGCGATGATTTCCTCAATTTTTTTTAACTCCATGGCGTGAAATTTGAATAAACCTATGGTATTAGAGGAAATTTTCCAGAGATAGCCATCAATTAAGATGAGTCACTCAACTCATTCAAAGAGTGTGTGTTTCAGAGATGAGTCACTTGCATGATAGGATGACATGATAAAAATGTCTGTTCAGTGTGTGAGAAAGCATGTGCTTTGGATTTGCAGACCGGTTCTAAAATGGAGTAAGGGCATATAAGAGAGAGAAAGCTGTAATATATTTCTACATTTTTGGAATATGAGTCAAAGCGAAAGGGG
>NNCF01131370.1:50422-80442 GCA_002313205.1 Laupala kohalensis | reverse complement strand
CAGTAGATTGTGCCATACGCTTGTAAAATTCGTGTAGGGGGTGAATGAAATGATAGGGAAAAATGTCTTTTACTAGTAGTACTAGTAGCGAATTATACATCATTTCATGAACAAGCATGTGTGATGAATAACGTCCGGATGAGGTAGACTTATAAGCATCGTGCATGCAGGAATCTGCGTGAGGTTTCTACAGAAGAGGCCAATGCCCAGGAAGACAAGAGGGCGAGTAGTGGCCAGCGCCGCTCGGACCGTTCCCAGAAGCCGGTCCAAGAGGTTTGCCTCCTCGAACGCAACGCTTCGCTATTGATTGAGGGCCATTTGTCTAGAGGATTGTGTGGGGGTCGGTACGCGCGCGAGAGAGAGACAAGGAGGCCAGTGGTCGCACCGGAGGCGACGGAGGCGAAGCGACGAAGGGCGCAGACGGTGATAGACAGGCACCGGCCATTCCGAGTGGACGACAAATAGGACTTTCGCTCCCTTCCAAATGAATTAAAAGAGAGAAAAAAATTCTTTGCAAAGAAAAGAAAAGAGGACGGCGAACAGGAAAGGAGTTCGAGAAGGCGGAGAATAGTCACGTATCTCGAGAACGTTTCCAAGCAGGGTTCAAACTCTTTGGGGCATCATGTTTATAATTTTACTTCAATTTTAATATTAGTTTTGAATACTTATTAACATTGTGGATTGGATGATATACTATATTTCTTAATTAAAAGGAGGAAATTGACTTTATCTTTTTAATTCCCACCTTTTCCTTTGATTTTCCCTTTTTTAAAGCTTTTAAATGAAGTTTCCAACGAGAAATCTTTTAATTTTCCGAAAGTTCAATGGTCTTTTGAGAGGACTGCAGTCCCAATTCTCTTCTGAATACGAGTCGGAGAGCAAGAAGCAAGAAGTGTATATAGTAAGAAGCAAGAAGTTACACAGCAAAAACGAAAAGTGAGAGTCAGAAACGAGGAGAATAAAATGGGGTAAACGGAAGAAATTGGAATGTAGTGAAAGGAGTGAGGCGCATTACAACTATTGCATGACCTATTCATGACAATCCGTGACTGGTAGCTGTAACGTTGGAGCCAAGACATTCTGTCGATTTGTGAATTATTAATATTTCTTCGCATTTCACAAGCCGAACACTGTTAAAGAAGATTACACTAAGACGGAAGTGTGATGAACTTGGGACCCACCCTAAGCCTCTTCAGTTATTGAGGTATTGTTTGAACGTACACCTTTCACTTCTAAGGATGGTACAATTGTTTTCGGAGAATGAGGCCTGCGACGTTGACCCATGCGAGGTCCACTGGAATTTCTGGGTACCTCAGAAAAGATGAATTTTACGACNAGGGTGTTTGCGGGCGCCTACTTGACACCTATGGCGGTTCGTCTTCACGGCGCAGTCCCTACGTTCCTAGAATCGGAAGGGGTGAACAAGAAGAGTACTTGCAAGGTGTGGTGGCGAAGGCATGATCATTTTCTGATCATGTAACTTCCTCTGCAGTATATATTGGTAGGAGTGAAGAACTTCGACGACTTTTGACGTGGAAATTGAGTCCGCCGGCACTGAGATGTGACCGGGCTAGCATAGGTCGCTTAGACCAGATGTTCGTTAGGTTGCTGCGGTAGTCTTGAATAAGTCATTACTAGTTACGAGTGTCGTAACTTGTAATAGTTAGTTGGGGAAAACAACTTGTAATTTTGGAGGTTCATATAACCTAGAGAGTTTACTATTTAGTTGTCTTCAACTAAATTTATCTAAGTATAATCAATGTTTCTGATAGCATTACTGGTGTAATAACAGATTGTTATACGTATTAATGATTTTGGGAGTTTGTCTCCGTTTGTAAATTCAGATTTCTAGTTAATTTGTATTAAATCATTATTTATTGTTATTACACGTGTGTTTGATTACTCGGGAAACCGAGCTGGTGGCAGCGACCTCTACCATAAGGGTTGTGGTATATATGAGTGAATCCCGCTTCTACAAAAAAATACCAACATCGCATTAGGGCTTTTGGTGTGATGTTACAGTAGCAAGGAACGTAACAAAGATAGTCCAAATGCTACAAGTCTCTATTCCGTTTAATTTTAATTGACGAGACATAAAAGAAAATACACAGAATGAGAGCAAATATTTTAAATATTAATTAGATATTACAAAATAAAAACAAAGTCAAAGAAATTTGTTGCTAAATAAACGAAATTTGAGTAAGAGTGTCATCTCTTTACAAACACTAAGTTAATGGAAGTCTCTTAATCGAATTACACTTTAATTTTTATAATCGAAAGATAATTTATTACAGCATTTATTTGTTGCCGATAGTTCGGAATATTACTAAAGAGTTACGATATAAACACTAACAAAGAAAACACAAAAGCTAAATAAAAATATGTTATTAGTCTTTAATTTAGCAAATTTAAACGTTCAATACTGGCCGTACTAAAAGTAAAAACGAATGACAAAAACATTATTCACGCCAACAAACATTGCAAAAGTAGAGAACTGATCCAAAACAGTTTCTGACAAAGAACAGTATGAGTCTAAAGTTCACCATTTCGATTTAATTTTTTACAAGCGCCCTAAGGAAAAGTACAGAATAACATTAAAATAACACAAATTTACAATTTAAAACACAAAATTACAATGTACAAGCAAATAACATATCAGACCATAAAAGCGTATCATTCCAAAGAAAACATAATTCATCGCTCATACCTCACCAGGAAAAGATGCGATGGGGATCGGTGTTCCCAAAGGCAAGAGAACAGACTGGCCAAATAGATACACTATTCGTGACATGTCATCCAACAAGGAGTCCAAGAAACTTCCCCAATCATCATGAACGTCTTCCATCTCACCGCCTGGACCGGGCAACGGAATAGCGGGGATATCCATTCCTTCCGATTACTGTGAAACGCGGTCTTAAATTGGTCAACATCAATTCACTCGCAAGCTAATGGCGGCATCACTTTTTTTTGTTATAAAAAATAATGTTTATTTACGACTCCCAAAAAGCCAAATTTATTTTTATTAACACTTCACACTACTACTGATAACACTTGCACTTTTTGGCACAACGGAATTACAACCAAATGAACCTAAAGAAGAAACAGTGTACACAGAAATGTCAACACAGCAATGCTCACGACAGATTAAACACTTAAAATTTCTGAAACAAGACGTTTGCACAAAGATATCTAGTTAGTAACTAATTTCTTGCGAGGAATCAGTAACTTTGCATATACAACAGACCAGCTTCAACAAATAACTAAGGCTTTTCAGAAGGTAAACAAACGCTACAGTGCACATTGGAAAGAGCAACACAACTCCCAAGAACTTGGGTTTGCATTCAGCTTAAGCACTCAACGCGTGTTAATCATAATATCACGCGAAGTTAAAGAGTCGTGCGTACAACCTTACGAAGTGACGTAAAGTTTCGTTGTACAAATTTCACACCCACACGTAACTTAAGTTTTCACTCTAATTGTGTCATTCTAACTAACAAGTTTTCATGGGCTACACGTATATCGCGCGTAGTTCCCTACCGTGATCTCTCAGAGGAAAATTGGTGTTAAAAAAATATAAGTCAACGAAAGTGAAATACTTCCGAACAAAAGAATTGTCAGATTTAATGATTTCCTAGAACTTCTTCTAAAATGAGACACAGCGTACACAAGATAGAACTGACAAGTTCCACAAAACGCAAAACCAACTATCACATCATCCGTTATCTACATCTCCATAAAAAAATTGTTTCACAAGTGAAACGAATCCACACTTTCCTCAAACACTTAACAAACCCTAGCGCACAGTCCCATTCACTTTTAGTCCNTTTCCTCAAACACTTAACAAACCCTAGCGCACAGTCCCATTCACTTTTCGCGCGATACTGCTGGCCGCGATGCTTGCAACAGCTCAACTTGAACTGAGCAGTGAAGCTTATCTCCTCGTTATCAGCGAGGACTTCGACCTCAATAAGTCTTCAGATCGATAACCCGCAAAATCGCCATTGGCAATGCCATACATGTTTACTTTTTTCAGTATTTAATGTATAATCGTATCACTAACTCAGAATGACGAATGGGAATCAAAACAACTATTAGTCACTATTATAATTACCTTTAAGACATTACGTAACTCTAAGAATTTATATCATACGGCCATAAATATACTATGTTTGTAATGCTGACTATTTTTAATTGTTGGAGTTCACGTTAATTTTACAATTTATGTTCGTAAAAATTACAAGAAATCTAGTAGCTCGCAATAAATATACCTTTTGCCCAGGATTTGTTCATATCATTCTTATGTGTCACTGGCATATTTACCACCATACATTGATTCAATATTTTACCATTTACATTAAAAGACTTTACTTTCGAAATTCAAATAACTGTTCAATAAACGTAAATCAACAAAAACTGAAAAAAAAAACGAGATATTTTTAAAACATTTCAATAATTCGTGAAAAATTTAATATTGTGATTATACACCAAGAATATTCTTTCACTTGAAGAAGAAATGGAAAAAAAGACTAGTAGTACAAATACCATTCTAGTATTCTTTCATTAGTTTCCAGAAAAAAAAAAAAAAATTATCGATCAATTAGAAAAATAATTCACTGATCAAGAAATGAGATAAGCGATTCGAAATGACTATCAATCAGAAAAAAACTACTCTCTTGATGAAAAGAGGCGTAGAGGAAGTCAAATTATCTCAAGTCATAAGTAAAACGATCAAAAGCGTAAGATACATATCACTTAATCGCTGCGGTGTATTCATATTTAGAAGCTATTTCGCCACTAACGAACGTTCGAATAGCATAATTACAGATCAAAGGTTCGTACATGTCAATTAGGCGTAACGAGTGTCATGCACGCACACGAATCAATGAGTTCTTATCCGAAGACAATGGCCATGTCAGCAGTTTTAAATTCAGATCTGCACCCTATCACACGCAGAAGAAAATGCAACGCACGCCACATCACGCAGAGATCACAAAAAGGGGAAAAATTGAGATAGTAGGGTGCGTCGTTCAACGAGCAGGTGAATTCGTTACTCATTATAGAATATAAAAATAATTAACATTACAATGAACACGTAGGGCTGATGTGATTTAAATTATTGATTGAATTGAAAAACTGTTGATCGAAAAACATATTTCTGTATCAAATTAGAATTTTATCAAATGTCTTTAACAACACACCAAATATTGTGTACGAACATCGGGTTATGTATTTCATCAAATACTTGATACTGGAATAATTTCATCTTTGAAATTATATGCGAATAAATTAACACACGTTTTTCTCACAAATCCTCGACGTAATGCAAAGAATAAGATGTAAAGACAACACGGCGTAAATACTTGTGTTGTTCTTCAGAATACATTGGGGTTCGTATTTTGTTTACGACCCAAATTAATTTAACATTATTTTCCTACATTCATAAAAAATGCACACATGAGAAGAGATTACTAATTGAAGATAACATCTGTCAATAAAGTATGACATGACAGTTAAAAATAGAGCACAAAACTTGTCCTATAAATTCATTAGTCACCACAGAATTGGCACTATCACAAAAGAAGTGTATCGTCACATATCAAAAGGTTATACTATCTTAACGTAAAAGAAATTATCAAAGGAAGACGCTACATACAATAAAAGCTGAGTTAGTGTAGCCATAAACACTTCAAAATGTATCAGAGGTCGCATAGCATATGAAAAAAAGTGATGATGAACATTTCCCATTTTCGCTAAATGTTAGACGGAACGAGACGTTTTCCCAACCGATTGAATGCATGACCATCACGATGCGTCGAATTATCACAAAAAAAGATTTTACTGTCAATATTCCTATCATATCCTCGGGGTTATGTAATTTAACAATAATTGAACAGATGGGTTAAAATGGGTTGGAAGGATATAGAGCACAACAGGCAATTTAAATTTTAATAGGAGACAACGCGTCAAAAGTAGTAAAATGATTGGACCACAAACCACTCCTTACATTAACTGATTTCACCTAACCAGTGAACTATTTATTATTATTATTATGTAATGTTATATCTAAGGGCATAAAATGGCCGAGTAAGGAATCGAACCCGAATCCCTACCAGCGGGGGTGTTCGTCACACCACCCGTTCGCCTTCAATTGTGCACCACTTTTGATAGAGACCCGATATCCACAAAACCTGGGACATACCTTCATGCTTCATGCGGGGCACAAGAGAATCGCGGCTACACACATTCCGGTTTCACACCTAACTTTCGTAATAAAGATTGTTGTGCGTAATAATGAGTTAAATATTGTTGTAGAAATAGTCATTACCCCTCCGAAATGTATGCCGGACACTCCTGAGTCTATTCCTGCCTCATTGCAATTTTCCTCTGGCCTTAGTCATCGTGTATCTTCGCCACTAGTAGGTACACGGAAGAAATAAATGGATTATCAAATATATCCAACATTTTAATAGGTGTGTCTCAGGAAAAGCGCAAATCTTGAGATAAGCGGAGACACTTCATATCGGCATCCTCAGTGATAGAACATCATGTGTTTAAAGGTACTCGACGAACATGAAGAGTGGATGCAGAAGAACAACTCACAGTACGAAACACAACATGAATAGCAAGTATTCAATTCTTCTTAAAAATTCTTATGTTGAATCAACAAGTTTGCCAGCAGAATAGTATACCTGCCAAAAGAGTCACTATGGAACATTTCAAAATAACATACCTATAATATAGACAAATTAGACACGTACTTGCAAAAGAGGGACTTAAGAAGACAAATATAATTGGAATGTAAATCAATACAATTACATCTGAAGAAGAACTGTTTATTCTGCAAGATTGATCAGCAACAGAAAGAATAATGAGACGAAAACAATTTAATTTAATAATTTCAATACAATTTTAGATTTACTAACCATGATATGTAATGTACCTCGTAAATACGGTCTATGATTTAGTTCTCTGGTATTTTTAACATTTTGACAGAACTCCATGCTAGCAAATTTGGGTCAATGTGGCCTTCGTAGAATATCCCCTCTCCCGCAATCATAGTTCCTGTTTAAAGCGTAAAAGTAACTGAGTAATAAAGAGACGTGTAAAATAAACGTACGACCACTACGAAACTCGAATATCACGTCAATGGCCGTACATCAGTCTCCGCAAAGCAGAAAATGCAATTTGACACCAGATAAGGAATAGTAGCGATGAAACAGACACGATAACCTATATTATTTTAAGGATATCTCAATAATAAAATAGTCGAGAGAGAATTGGCTTTGAATGTTGAAAGAGGATCACATAAAACAATGAATTTCCTGCTACTTAATAGCAATAATAATAATAAAAATAATAATAATAAACTTTTGTGATTGATGTAGCTGTTCCTTCCATTGCCAATTTATACAAGATAGAATAAATAAAAATTCAAATATATCTGCCACTAAAAGCAAAAATACAAATGATACTGAAACAAAATGAAGTCGTACTTATCTCCCTGATAATTTCAGCAAATGGTGTCATTTACAAAACAGTAAAAGGACATCTTGCAGGAATGCCATTACCCTACAATGTACTGCCAGAAATACTGAAATAAAATAATTAACAAAGAAATTCCATAGTCTTGACTTAATTTTACTCATGGCTCGTTCTCTAAATATGTCCCATCTACCTGCTTTAACAGATGAAGTACGATCGTACAACAACAGATAATGATAATAATGATAATAATAGATCATGGGAACTTCGATATGAAAGCATACTTAATCTTGTAAGTATTTCATAAAGAATTATTGAACAAAATTATTATCTTTTCATCCACACAATTCAGAAAAAAATACGTACTCAATATCTCGCGTCATTCAACAGCTACAACACCGAAGCAATTCATGTAGTTGGAGTAAATTACCCTCACTTCCACAGGGACACTGCGTTTAATTGATCTAGTTACAGGAGTAGCGTCCTAATGATAGAAACATACGGTATACACTCACTGACCGATGTTGCCATTACACAACTACGAAAAAGCACAATAAAAGTTTATTTGATGCGATGAAAAACACATTACAGTTCGTATTTTTCAAGCCAATCTTTCACAGACCACTACATTCCTGCACATCAATTACCTCGTACAATAATTACATCGTACTCACTCAGCAGTAGGATTTCAGACTGTATTTTTGTGGCTCGAGGATGATATGACATCAACAACCATAGCTTTTATGAATTCTCGAATTCTAGTAAATTAAAGCAATTTTAAATATTAATTTATATGCATAATAAAATAACGCATTGTTTAATGGAATGAATACTAGGGAAATACCAAACTATAATTCAAAATGCTCATATTTCTGAAAATGGGGAAACTTCCTCTTCCAAGTTTCCATACGTAGTGGATCAATTCACGGCAGTCATAGCTTCTCATTTACAATTGCTATCACTCACGGACGCATATTCTCGCGAAATGATGAGAACCAACAAGAACAGAAGGCTGATGAAAATTCAATACATTAAGATGTTTATCTTCACTAAAATCTTCCCTTCATCATGCTTAAGACCCAGTATCAATACAAAAGCTAATCTCTGATGGTGATCCTTAATCTTTCGACTCTCATTATCTTTACATCTCCTTCATAACCAATTACTTGCTTCCCCCGCCCACGCACTTTGCAAAGGCTTCTGACTCAATCGTTAATCATAAAAAGAGAACAAACAATTAATCATAAAAGTGAATAAACCATAACCTAAACTCTGTGTTTATGTCTCGCGGGTGATGCTGAACTCGAAGACCATTTCACTCATTTCTTACTTTCAAAGAACGTCGACTATCTTATAAAAGCGAAACACAAACTGTTTTACGACTGAAATCGAGTCCCCTTCGTCTCTCCATAACCCCGCACCCTTGCACCGCACCGTCAGCACTTTGCAGCGGGCGTTAACGCGCGCGTTATCCGCATCTCGCGAGCGAAAGCTCTTCTTCGCGGACGATCGCGATACTAATCTATTAAGTGCCGAAAGAGGCGGCGACGCTCGGGGTGGTCGGCGTGGGAGGCTTTGTTCCTTTACAGGTTTGCGAGTCTTGGCGCTGTCGCTCCGACATCCACAAAGGACGAGGCGATATATCTGAGGTCGTCACACTCTTAAGAGGGCGAAGGAGGGAGAGAGATGTTAACGAGAGGAAGAACGTCATCTATTCGGGTGGGTCAGAAGTGAGATCGAGTAGTCGGAAAATGTAGAGGATGAGAGGTAGATAGGAAAAGAAAGAAGTCAAAGTGTTTCGAATTTCTATTTCTCTACGGATGTTACAAATTACTCANGATCGAGTAGTCGGAAAATGTAGAGGATGAGAGGTAGATAGGAAAAGAAAGAAGTCAAAGTGTTTCGAATTTCTATTTCTCTACGGACGTTACAAATTACTCAAATTAATACTCAATAGGAAATATCTGAAACAATGGTAATTCAATACTCGTATTATTTCATCTCAAATTCTCTTGTTCAAAAACTCGAGCCTGGTACGGTTTTGGACTCGCGTAATTAAATTGACACCATATAGTTAAATAATTTCAACCCTAAAGCCTCAAATGAATTGCACAGCTATTGTAGAATAGACTCAACTGTGTCATTTGCATCCGATTGGTTTCTCGATTCCTCAATTTCACACAACAGAAGAACGGAGAAGAACCTCATCTAGAGAAGAAGGACATCCGCTCTAACGAGTACAAGCACGCAGTGGGGAGGAGAGCGGAGGAGAGATGAGGACGCTACTTGTAAATGCGATAACACGCGGCGTTTCAAGTGTTATCAGGCGCTGCTCTTTTGTTCCGCGAAAGAGTGACAGGCGACGCCGCCCAGGCGCGGTGCCGTGACGCGACGCTGAGGGCGCGCCGTGCCGGGTGGTGGAGAGGCGTCGGGAGAGAACAGAGGAGTGGCATCGACCTCGCGGCTTTGCTTTCGCGTGAGAAACAAAAAAGAAGGTATTGATCACATATCTAAATATCCACTTCCGTCGAAAGTTATGAAAACCCATTGAAATTGGCAATGTCTCACATCTACTCGGAAAAAACGAAAATTGTTCATTGCAACCTTCTTGAATGAAATTCTCACCAATGAACAATATATCATGGCATTTACGATTGTTATATACAGTGTCATTTTAAGTAAATGCGTACAACTCAAGGAAGTATGAGAGAATGTAAATTACTATTTTAAAACACTGAAGAAAAATAGGAGTCGTCCAGATCTGAGTAGGTAAATTTATAATTTTCCCCTCTTGAAAGATTAGTCTTCGTGGGAGTCCTGATTGAACACATACGTAGCTCCANATTAGTCTTCGTGGGAGTCCTGATTGAACACATACGTAGCTCCATATAGTGACGTTTTATCGAGCTTGTCCCAAGAACATTGCAAAATTCGTACATCTAAGGAAGAAACACGTCGTAACTTTATCAGTCAAAGCTGTGACATTTATTTCATGTAACGGAAAACGAAGCAGAGCAAAAGAAATCACCTAGTCTCGTTCGTAAGGAATTCATTTATGCGCTAATTTATTCAAGTTCCCTAATGACTAGACAATACAGAAGATAATTTTATTGGGTTGGCATGGTACCTAATTCATAACAACGCAGCCCCCTAAGCAACGCATAAAATCCAAAGTTGCAGAACTTACAAAAATATTCCAACAAAATTAAGGCATGCTGCACAACGTCAAAGTTCATTTTAATTAATTTGGAAATAATTTACAAGTAAAACTTTTATCTCGTTCCAATCGCGCTCACTTCCTCGCCTTTAGTTGCCGTTTGTTAAGCCCGTCTGCGGAAGGAAACGGAAGCCACAAATCAAGGGGTAAGGGAACTATGAGGGAGGGAGGGAGTTCCTTGGAGTAAATGCGAGGATTCCACGACCGCCCTCCCTCCCGCGTTGAGGAAGCTGCGATGTGGAATTCGCCCAACGTGCTAAGGCAATCAACACTTTCCATCGAAGTAAAGTTCATCATTGAATTACGAGGAGGAAAAGTAGAAAAAAACACGGTAACACGGGGAAGAATTCAAGAAACATGGATAAACTTTTCTTTTTCTTTTTTTTTTTTTCCAAAGCACACGCCCAAACTATGCTAAGTACGAAAAAACGGGATAAAATGAAGAGAGAGAAAATCACATTTAATTTACAGAATTGCTTTGTAAAAATCAATCACATACAATAAACATAAATATAATAATATGTTAATATCAGCCAGTGATCCGTTGGCCATAATGAATGAAATGATATCAATCGACTAGCACAATCAAAAAAGGAGTAAATGAAAAAGAAAAGAAAAGATGGAAAGTTAAGAAGGAAAACAACACATTTATGGAAATGCAAATGCGATAGTTCAGAGCGGTAATAAAAAAATGCACTACACGTCACGATGACAAAGGATACAAAAATGGTCTAAGAGGATGAATAATAAGTTCACAATAGGTCACGAAAATAGGTCGAGGATTAATAATTTAAAGTATCGATAAGTGCACAATAACGATTACGAGAAAGAGTCGAAGCCAAAGCACACGTTCGGTTTTTTACTATATTTGACGGCGAGGGAAATAATATTTCAATGACCACCGGGAAGAGGATATGCATGTACGAATGATCAGATAAATAGGTATAAGTGCTTAATTTATTTTTTTTAAACCACGAAATATTAGGTATTTACAAAATTGCGCACTGTCATACATGAGACAAACTAGAGACCTTCATTCATTATTTCATGCATTCAGCAAGTACTTTTAGAACTCTTTTTGTCTTATTCTTCCTTGATTTCTTAATTTTCTTTATTTGTACTTATTTTTATTCTTCCTCAACAACTTCTACATATTCCGAATTTCCCCTTAAATTCTGAGACAGAGCAGTATGTGTTAAATCCAACCATAAAACAGTGGCCGCACGGTGCATTATCTAAAAAACGACACGTATTCGTTTATCCACTGATAACACGATACAATTATTGGCCACCAGTGAGCCACGAGCCCACGTGCAAGCGACGTCCCCGCCGCAGGCAACGCTTGTGCGCATGAGAGATGATTTTCCGTGCTGGCGTGACGTCGCCGGCGACCGCGTGTCGCGAGTTTGGAACTCCGCTCAGCGTGGGGTGGAGGTGACTGCGGTTGTGCCGGAGTTAACGTCGAGTTGCTTTCAAGCACACGACCCATGCTGCAATGCTAAAGGAGAACTCCCTTCATGACAGAGTAATTCGAACAGCGGAAAAGCTTCTCTCGAATAAAAGTTGTTCTCTTCGACATTTCGCTCACGATTGAGTACTTGGAGGAGAGATATGAAGGGAAAAAGATTGAAGACGTTCATATTTACGTTTCACTTTAATTCAGTCTAGAAAATAGGGGGAAGATCGGATTATGTGATAAGGTATCCTTCAGATCAATATAACGAAAAGGCCACGTAGTAGAATTTACTCGAAAACACACATCTCATATTGGTGAAATTTATGCACCCTATTATATTGAAAAACACTTGGATGTGTCTATTTTAGACATGTTATTCCATCATCGGATCTATTTTGCTTTAAGCTGGCATTTTTTGCGTTATTCCCAGAGTCTCAATTTCAATATGTTATAGAGAATAAACACACATTGACAATATATTTTTCTTTTTTCTTTTTCAATAATATAAAAATATCATTACCCATCATAAAAATTATGGTAGAGAAACAACCCATAATACAAATAACACGACTGAACATGATAATAATGCATTTCAATTGGAATAAACATATTTAAGACGATGTACATTACAACCAACGACATAAACATAAAATATATTGTCAACGTCATTTATAACGATAAATCATGATCTGATCATAAAACGCAAGAATAGTTTCTATAGAAATACGTAGTAAACATACATTTTTGAAGTTATTCGTTTTAATTATATTGAAGGTGTTGTGAACTATACACAACTGAGCTATACATCTTTTTTAACTTACGAGAAATGATGACTTGTACACAGAAAACACAAAGAAACTGCATGAAACTTGACAAGACAATTAGTCGTCGACACACTGTTCTGTTACAAACCCATTTGTCATTTACACTGGACTCTTCCAAAAGCTTCGACTGTGAGTGCGGGGGACAAATGTATTCTCCCCGACCGTTGCACGCGACGCGACAACTTTTCCGTCCGTTGCGAAGCTCGTGACACGTGACCGCACAGCGCTGACGGGATCGCCGGAGAGGTTACAGTGCGAAACTGAACGCCGCAGCGACGCGAGTGGCGCAGGGGGCAAGGGTGAAGTCTGACACGCGTGTCGTTCTAGGGAAAGTTTTAGAGTTTCATTTCGAAGGTCCATGATATCTATCTCTATCTGAACTTCAGTAATAATTCAACAATTTTCCAGTTATTTCTTAACTATATGATTTAATTCTAAGACATATAATAGTTTCCAACATCGCGTCATTTTATTTACGAAATACTTTCACATACATCACTTCTGAACGTTTTGTGAAATATCAAAAGTTTGGGTGCACACAATAGATTCTGTTTTCTAGTAAACAAAGAAATTTACACATAAAATAGATGAGAGAATCGTATTTTTGTTATTAATATTTCGTAGAGCTCACTACAGTTTAATTAATGCCCAGTATACCGTTTATGGTCGCCACCAATCAATCTTCCTTTCTTTTCTTTTTTTAAAGATTCATTCTTTCGAAACCTAAGATTGTGTAACTACAAAAAAATCGGGACACTGTACATTTTGCAAATATAATAATTACCAAAAAATTCATTTAAATGAACAAATGATTACACATAAAATAAATACTCCATTAGATAACCATACAATATTCAAGTTATGTGAAACATGCATAAGGATCGTCTTTCTTGTTTCGCAATCAGTAGCGAAGTGTAGAGCAGCTGGATCATTAAGGAAACCCTGGATACTCTCACACAGCGGGCAAAATTTCATCTCCATAGCAACTACTGCTGCTCGCGCACCCATGTACGGAAGACGTAAGTCCGCTCGTAGACAGGGTACACTGCTGTAATGGAGGTCAAGCGAGCCAGAGAGGGTAGGTGGAAAGGGTCGAGGGGGGCGGACACACCTCCACGGAGCGCACGCATGCACTGAGCGAAGGCTTCTCCCACATCACGCGACTTTATTGAGGTGGGACCTTCCCCCTGCATTGCACGAGAAGAGCAACTGAGAGGAACGCAATTGTAGAGGTAGAACAATCGAAAAATATAAGGATAGTTAAAAAAATATGTATAAAGAGTCTATTTGGATTCAACTGATTGACTTTTTAAAATAATAGTTCTCTACCAAAAAATAAAATAAAAATACATTCATCAATTATATCTTGTTATAGTACATCTTGCCTTAGACGAAGTCATCACAAGAGACGAGGAGTATAGTGAACATACATAAACGAAAACAATAAACAAAACTGTAACAGAAGTGGCAGGAAAATAAATATTCCTGCGTCAGAAAGAAAACGCAGATGAGCGGCAAAAGGAAAAAGACAAAACCCAACTGACAATAATAAATACAATGGGAGAAAAGTGAAGAGATCAAACGTGAAAATATTAAAGTGAAGGGTTCTAGAGCGAACACGGAGCACAGAAATGGGAAGGAAATAAGCGATTCTTTTGAATAACGACCTGCGAGTTAGGTTCAAATAAAGCAGAAATGCGAGGCGGAAAAAGAAATGGGAAAGAGAATTGCTTTGCCGTGAGGAGTGGAATGCACGAAAGAAATTCGAGTTGCTTTCGCCAAGGTTTTACACACACCGACACCAAGGTAGTTCACTATTTTATAGCCACGCAATTGAAGAAAAAGAACGTTGATTGATTAAAGAGCTGGATTTCTTGGTGGGGATTATAAATAGAGGTTTCTGGAACACGCAACACACGAATCCACGAGAAGACAATTTTTCACCGAGTACATCACATGTCCATGAATCAGTGGCAGATCAAGTGGGGATGGAAGAACTCACGTGCCCCTTCCAGAAGAGATAGAAATAGAAATAATAAAAGGAAGTTTTTGTTATTTAAACATTCAATATGTCCATTGAAAGCAGTGCCCTGAGTAAAAATTTGGCTAAATACACGAATTATTTCTAAAAAGTAATTTTTAAAGGATATTTATTAGAGCTGTAATTTACGTTAATGCGGTTTTTTAAGGATAGAAATGTCTTAAATTACAATTTCAATGAGCTAATTTAAAAAAATTCCTGTTGCGGGTCCCGCACTCCCTGACATTTATCATCATGGGCCCCTCCCACAATCAAATCCTGGATTCGTCCCCGCCATGAATGAATTATATTTCAACCACGCTTTTAAATATTGGCTCACTTACCTACAAAAAAAACGAATACATTTCTACGGAAACAAAGGAAACATTATAGCATCCATTAATATTTCAATGAAACTAACAACTTATTTTTGGAGAAGATAAATGTTTTGGTCAGACAATGTACTTGTATTATTCCTCGGTTGCGAAGGAGACGCGTAAGACATGCGAATAAAAATATGGAAAAATGGGAGCAGATTGGGAATGGAATCCGTGACTGCTGCACTCTAGCCAAGTACATTAAAAAAATGCCCTATCCGTTTCCTCTTATTCAATCACAGACTACCTAATCCAAAGAAAAAAGGGATCAACCAACTTACGAGCCAATACTGACGAATATTTATAAATAAGTAGATGAAGTATTTGCTTATCCTTATGGTTGAAACTATTCCAATACCTTATTCACCAGAAATCTTGGATAAACAATACTTTATTTTATTTTTTAAGAGATTCTCAAAATGATACACTTTCAGACATTACATACAAATCCTTCTCGGAAAAATAAGAAATGACAATCTCCTGAAGTCAATATTTTTCATGGACAAATCATACATTATTTACAAATGTTCAGAAGATATACTACGTTTGTAATTTTTTCCCTATCTTCAAGATCAAACAAACACGTACCGTTGTGATTGTCTTATATGGTTTTGGTACCTATATGGTACTCTTATAGGGTATTCTTTTGATATTCTTATATGGTTTTGGTTTCTTATATGGTGTTTCTCCACTTCGTGTATATAAATAATGTAATTCAAACGCTTCAATGCTTATGGAGATAAGAAACAAAACTAAGCGATTTATTTACAATCCCGAACAGTGATAATACGTATCACAACGCGGAGTTTCCGGATTCGTGAGCAGCGCAACGAAGGTATTAATTCTCCAGCGGGCGGGCGCTGCGTTGTAATCCCGTACAGCGGTCAGCGTGGGAGGGGGACACGGAGCAGCGAGTAAATCAGCAGGAGCAATGGCAGGCACTGCAGCAGCCGCTGCCCGCCGCCATTCGCTGAGTTATTGCCCCGAGATCTCGCTCGCATCGCATGGCGCTTCTCCGAAGGTGGCCGCGCACACTTCGGAGAGACTGCACGGCGAACACTGTTCTCATAGCAACAGCCTCACGAAACAAACAGGATTTCACTAACGGATGTGATTTTCTAACACAATAGTGAAACAAATTTTTCATGTACTTTCTCGTACACATTGAATCATAAGACAGAAAAACTCGTAAAACTATTTCCACGTTCATTTTCGTTAAAAAATTTACTTTTTTACCTTATATTACAATAAACGTAACGCATTATTTCTGTAGATCATCAAGTAATAGTGTGTAAACCTGTATGAAGTAAAGAAGAAAAAAACTAGCTCTGAAAATTATAACGCTAAATACAATTTAGGAATGAGAGTTAATGCAATCGTTTCGACGTAACTGCTCTATTACAATACTCTTTTCCTTCTCTTCTTCCGAGAAAAATTTAAATGCAATCACGGAATAAGCAATGGATTTAAGTTCTCAGAAACGCATGACAGTTAATGGACGGAAAACACTCATATTTCGGAAAGACATAGTGTCATTCTAAAAACACACCGTACATTTTAAAAAAGTCATGGTAGACTCCGAGAAACGAGAAAAAAAATTTAGTTCAATACAAAAAATGAAACGGAGATCAACTAGTTTCATTAAACCGGGACGTATTTTGTGCGTTCCGTTTTGAATTCGGATAGAAATAAAGCATCATCTTGGTGCTTATTGCATAAGAGATGTATGTTGATGGGCGCGGTGCTATTTATGAGAAAAATGTTCCATTGCTCGAATTTTTAATTTGCCAACCACAGTGCGATCAACACATTCGTCCAAGTACCTGAGAAGACTCTTCAGGATGAGACTCGTCAAAGGTAGGACCCTAAAGAGACTAGAAATGTAATACAGCGTCACTAATCTAACACTTGCTTCTCTCTGAAAGTTGTGTAAGCGAGTTTTCTTTTGGATAAAACCCACATTTTTTCATAACACAAGGACTACTTTGGTCAACGCTTTACTTATCTTTCACTTAAATATTGGAAGAGAGTGGACTTATGTATGGACTGTTTAATTTTACCTCCCCAACACACAACAATAAGCAATTATTCTTACCTATAGTTCACATGATTCTACTTTTCACAATAGTAGACACATTTAAAGTTGTACAAATTAATCACGATTTACCCCAACCAAATAGAAAATGACAACAAAATAGTTTTCTTCTTTCTCGTAAATGATTGGGATGTTCTTTGCCATTATGTTTAAAAGTATAAATAAATTTTTGCGTTTAGGCAATAAGTTCATTGACTAGGCCGACTAGGCGAACGCTATCTTCATCGGGGCTTAGATGATCCTCAATACAGTTCCATTATTACACTACTTCATCGCCATTAGCAATGACAACACACTCACACACCAACCACTATTTTATAATCACCGGTTTTTTATAATGTGATAAAATGGTGGTTGGTGTGTGTAATAATAGCATTGAGAGACCTATCCAAACCGAATGAATTTGTTTGGCTGTTTCTTTTTCTCCTATGATGTTATGCACTCTTCGTTAACGCTACCTCTCTACGAAATAATTAACAAAATGTATTCACGTTAACAACGTAGCAAACAGGGTCACATCAACCTTGAAAGCCGAAAGTACCGAGCAGTGTGCATTCGCTCTCAGGGGATACGTAGAGCCCTCTCTCTGCTCAGGTCTCCTTTCGTCTTTCATAATACTGAAGTCGCCTTATAAAACTATTCCCGCCGCAGGAGAGTGAGGAACATGTTCCATCTCAGAAGTGGCTCCGCTGTTATCTACATGTAACCTCAGGAGGATAATAAGAGGCGCAGCGCAGCTTCAAAAATTCAAAGGTAGGAAGCGGAGAAGGCGGATGGCTTCATTGGCATCAAGAAAAGACGAGAGGTGAACATAGTAAAAGACTCCACAGAATTTCGGAATAAAAGGTATATTGATAAGAACTAAGTTCGCGTAGATCGAGTGGCAATTAGCGGGAAATGTCACGAAGCCGGATGGTTACGAGAATATCGGAGAGAGCAATTATTGAACCCAGCGGGAGAACGTGGAAATGTGGAGAAGGGACGGAAGAAGACGGGATACACAGCTGTCGGTGGCGCGGCGAGGCACAAAACCGGGATATGTGACGGCGCCCTAGAGGCGAGCAGTGAAGGCACGTCGTGGCCTTATGACGCCGAGGAGGCAGGAGCATCCTCGTCGCAATAGGGGCCTCGGGAAAGTGCGCAGGGACATGCCGAGCAGGATGAGAACAGAAGTTCTCGGAATCAAAGGGGAGAAGAAGATATCCAAGAAAAAAAGCTGACGTATACAAACGTTTTGCTCAGGATAGTATACAAAGAGAGTCATGAAGATAGAAACTTGAAAAAGAAAATGTTTTGCTATATAACTTCTTTCAGAAATATTAAATCCGCCACTATATTTTACCCTTGATCGGAATTGATGTGATGGTAGCTTACTTGTTTTCGGAGAGTAAATTAGTTTATTGCCCCCCCCCCTTTTGTAACTAAATTTATAAAAAGGTAAATTACACTTAAAGGACGAGAATAGCAACGACATGCAAACAATTGATGTAGAATAAGCAGTATTAATTAACTTCACTTTACCACAACAATTAAGTGGAATTTTCTGGATCCAAGCGAAAAATTCATACACATAAAGAAAGATATATACTAAGTTAAGTGAATCAAACTTCTATATAATTAACCGTTTCAATGCATTACAGATTTCCAGGACAAAGTGTGAAAAAATTACATCATGAAATTAAACTTTCCGAATGCGCTGATCTGCAATGGCAGTGTCCACGCGAACATAAAAAATAAAGCGTTGATGTTAGTTTACATATTTTCTCCCTTCCATGGTTGCCATGAGTCGTGTTTCCTTTGAACTGTTTAAAAACTTGACGGTAATTCGAAACAAAAGTGTTAACAAGAGATTTTACGAATAGGTATATCTTAGACATAAGACAACTGCGTAAGATTAAGGTGCACGTTGCATGGTAAAAATGGAACGTTTCACCCTACTGCACGATTTTACACATTTGATTTCCATCGAATTCCACACTTGATTTCATGTTAGTCTAAATGCGCGAGCGAGCAAACTACGGACAGGATTAAAAATAGTATATGATACGACATTAGGTGAAGATGAAAGCAGAGTCAAAGCGAGATGAAGTTAACTATTCACGTCGAGACAAGCGCGCGTTAGATGCTTACGAAGTCGCGGGGCTCCGTTCCCTCAGCGGCTGTCGTAGAGTTTGCAGTGACGGACAGCACCACGGGAGCCTGTCATCCGGTTAACGTTTCACTACGCGGTAAACGAAGTTTGTCACCGTCACGGCGAACGAGAGAACACTAGATCTTTCCAAGGTTATTTCGGGAACACACACTGTGGATTATTTTAGCGAAGACGGAAAGAGAGGAAAGGTAGATTAAGTTGACACTAGGACCCCATACTGATCATTTCAACCCTCAAAGTCCAGTTCTATCCACCGTTTCGCCCATTTTTTAGTTACACCCTACTTGAGAAAAAAAGAATACCTAGGTCAGCTTACACGCCATGAGAAAGTAGTAAACGACCCTCAATGAGTTCGAGATTTGTGCATCATTTACAATCAACAATCTTCAACATACATAATTCAAGGAGATTCACTAGTTCTCGTTTATACGGGTAGATTTGTGAGGATAGCAGAGTAGCCAGTAGAGGGCACACTCCTATCCACTACACCAATAAAGAAAATGAGCCGTTAACACACAGTCGAGTGATCGATTGACACGCTCTCAGCGGCAAATTGAAGCACCGTTCATTACACCCAATGGGAACTAACCCGTACGCATGTGTTGTTTATGATGCAAAATTATGTTTATGATAAATTTGTTTAGGGAGAGGTGAATTGTGCTTGTTTGTTGTGTTGCAGCAGTTTCATAAATTGAAAGAAGGTATTTTTACATGTTTTACACATGTTTCTGTCTCTTGAAATTGCTTTAATTCCACAGTCGTACACGGAGTACAACGCCACAAATCAATGTTTCTTCTACAGCCATTTTCACATAAACCGGAATCGAGACAAAAAGAAAAATACTATGCCTCGGACTCGTCTCTACAACGAGCAGACTTAACATGTCTACACAAGGAGAGTGCATACGCGAGTGAGAATTTTGACGGCAGTCTGGGGTAGAGTTTATTTCCCAGCATGTCGCAACTATACTCCAAGTCACGTAACTTTGCAGAAAATTATGCAATACGGCTACCTAACACAAATCGCCAACATTTACGAATTTAAGTAATATCAAAATAAATATTTATATTAAACACAAAAACGACTATTTGCTGCAAAGAAATAGTTATTAAAACAAGCTGACACAAGGTAATATTCGATCCACACGCTCGACGCAGAAAGAACAGAATAGCGCTACAAGAGCAAGTGAACTGAATTTGTGTCTGATGTTGGCGATGGATTTAAGTTTCGAGATATTCGAATGTCCTGCCAACATAACGCGAGATACAAATATCATTACTCTTATGGACGATGAAAAGCGTTGGCTACATTGACCACAAGCTCTATACCAACATCGAGTCAGTTAGACTGACAATAAATAAAGAAATGAATAAATAATTTATTGTCAAGAAAGCTGCCTATGACCACGTCACGTACAATAAAGTCATTTACTGCGACTAATATACAATAAACTAATGCGTTTCCGTTCATGGTTTTGTTTCCTTCAGTTAAAATTTTCTCGAGGCAAACTAGCATGACTTTGAGTATAGCTCTGCTCTACCGACTACTCCCCACTCCACCCGCTACTCCCTTTGTGGAATGTTTACACGAGTATAGTACAAGAACTCTAACAAGTACTCACCTCGTTTCTCTACCCGTGTAAACTACGCTTTAGGAGCATTCAGAGAAGGGCGCACTTTCAGATTTCTCTAAATATATGTTCTCAAGATCCGCTAGTTCAATGTCATTGAAAACCCTCAATTTCGAAAAAAATCGTCCCACTGAACACATTCGACCTAGATCTTTCATGATGCTAACTCTCTGCTGGACACACCCTGCAAACTAGAATTCCGCCAGAACTCCTCCTCTCACGCAATAGTGAATTATACATCCGCAACGCGGCATTACGTTAGACGCTGATGTTCCAACGCCGCCGGCGGAGCAGAGTTGCCCTATTATACACTAACTCGACTAGTTGAAACACGTGATGTATATATTATATGTGCAATATAGATCTTCGTCCTCATGAATGTACCACACCTGCATTGCCGAACGTGAATACTGTTGCCCAAGGTCCCCAAAAGAGGGGAGGGGGGTCGTGACGCAAACTACGTCATTGAAAAGTTTGGTAGTTCGAAAAATGGAGGTTTTTTTGAAGTTTTCAACATTTAATATTTAAATAATAAACACATTTTTTAATAGCATATAATAAAATCAATAGAATGTATTAATTTTTAAACTTTACGTACATTTTAACATGATAAATAATTTCAATTCATATAAAAGACCAAATATTGTACCCAACAATTGCCATTTTCAGAGAATCACTAACCCTTTATTTTGTAGGCAGAAAATCAAATTGCGGCTGTCAACATCAATATAGGATGCATAAATATGGTTGCTTTTTTCTTTAAAGTTGGTTTGCGAACTATATAGATAAGGGTAGTAAAAGTGTATGAGAAAATATGTGCATTCGTTTTGCAGGCTGGTTTTAATATGGGTAAGTAAGAGGGATAAAGTTGTGAAATATTTCTAAATTTTTTGGAATATGATTTGGAAGTGTGTCAAAGCGAAGGGGGTTCTCGCAATTTGGAGGGGAGGGTCTGTGTCACAGGGTTTGGGAGGTGGGCACCTCTGCTGTTGCAGTTATATGAACTGATTCTAGAAAGAAAAAAAGAAAAAAACATATTTCCTTTATCACTAATAAATTATTTTCAAAACAATATTTCATTGATCGAAAACATCTTAGTATGCATATCTACTCCAAAGTCATCGTAAACAGAATTCCAAATTTAAAAAATACTATTTCTCAAACTCATTCAATCTACATCAAATTGTTCCAGTGTAAAAAAATACTTTTATTACCCTAACATGCAACTATTATGGTGAGATTCCAAAAGTGTCAGAAATGTTGACGTCATGAATTGCCCAAATCTCAAGTCTCCCAAACGGACGATTCTTGACACCACGAAAATGAAAAAAAAAATTCATTATGTAAAAAAATGTTCAATTGCCTCAAATCTTCCATGATAATAGTAGTGATGGGGACCAAAGCTATGAGGTATGTTGGCATAGTGATCAAGTTATGTCGACGGTAACCCCTAAATAAGACAAACTAACTTTCATTTTTTTTAAAGGTGTACAAGAAAATGTACAAGTTTAAGGAAATCATACTTTAGGTTCTTCTGCAGAGAACATAGTTCAGTTGGACTTCATTATTTTAGTTTTACTCAAATATGGTACACAAGTAAATCTTCAAGTAATAATAATTCCTTAGATAATTAAAAGTTCTTAATAGAAATTATAACGATTATAAACCTTTCGATAAGGTGTTTTCCTACACATTTAAATAAAAAACATTCTCGAAAAAGCACACTTTTGCAAGGGCACGTATACCCTTCTACAATAGATGTCACCCCTAACTCTTCCCGCGTTGTTGCATATTCCACCCGCAGCGCGTCGCCACCCTGGCGGCTGGAAGCAGTGGTTCCAGATTATGCGCGAACTCGAAACCTGGTAGTAGGAGCGGGTGCGTGAAGCTGAGTCACCACTCCCCATCGTCAGGGATACGATCGAAGGATATGAGAAGAAGTCGAGGCAACGTCGTGCGAATATACAGTTCCTAATTATGTCCTCTGCGGCAACCCACGGATGGTGCAAAAATATTTTTTCCTCAACTATTCTTTAATACATGATAATGACAACCTCTAGAATAAAGCATTAAATTCACATATCGACATGTCTGGAACAATCTTTTAATTATTCCACAAACCCCTTTTTTCGTAACCACATTACAACATCAATTAGAATAATTACAAAATTATTCTAATTAAACATATTGATAAACATTAAAGGTTACCACGCATCATATCTCTTTGAAATAGTATTTATGAAACTCAAACAACAATATAAGAATGCATCATTGCCACTTAACCACTTATTTCACACAGCATATGAGAACTCAACGTAAAATGTACACACACAAAAAGTACATTATTTCTCAAAACCGATTGAAGAGTGTCAATATTTAACCATGCAAGGAACGACAAAGGATCATTGAACTTCTGTTATCTTCCTTCCTCCCGTGTCACCATGTCACGGTCAACAAAAGAGCATTCGCCGGTTTGAAACCAATTTCGTATGGTGTGTCCCTCCTGAACGCATCCGATTGCCGTCAGCAGCGCATACACCTGCATATTCTATTAGAGCCAGGGACAATGAGACGCGCACGGAGCGGGATAGCGGACCAAACGACGCGCAACAATGGCGGTGCGCGGACAATGGGGACGGCGCGCACGCAGCACAGCGTCCGAGGTCGAGTAATCCCAGGGACGAGTTCAAACGCGCTTCTCGGAGATCTATCGCGAGATTAAAGCAGAATTGGCGTCGGTAAGACGAAGAGATCTCAAGAGAAAGATACGTAAGTCGTTATTTTTCATACACATAAAAACAAGTATGAGAACCTCGTATAGATAACGATAGTTCTTTTGAGATCGGAAAACAACATTTACCTTCGCAGCTGAAGCAAATAAGTACAAAATTTGTATCTTACTTCAAAAGGAGCGTGCTACAGATGATCTCTCAAGCAATTTATGTTCGACAAGAAATTTGATCATCATATTAATTTTAATACGAGAGACCTCTCGTAGTGTGTCATGAAGTTTTCTCTCCGTTACCTATAATTGCGTTGTTCTACTCATTACATCCGAAAAGGATCAAATTGACTGAGAAATACATGTACAGATCGTTGAATACATATTAGGTGTATGAACATTGCTTTAATAACTCAAGAGAACATTGCTTTGTATCTAACTGAGAGTTTCAAAGCATTAATTATTTTGTGAGACGGTAGAAACTAAGAATCACGAACCAAACAAACAAATTATTCGGCATACCATACATATAGTTCTAGAACCTTCATTGCTTGAAGCCTAACCATCAAGGTATCAGAAGAATGGAGAATGAGCTCAATATTCGTTTTGGGATCCCACAGAGCGCAATCTAACACACACCAAACTCTCAAATATTTTTCAAAAATTTTTTCTTACCTGAACTCCACAACCCAAATTGAGAAATTCTATCTTCAAATCATCAGAACTAATTAAGTATTCCTGGGCATAACACACCGCGAGTGCGGATCTCTTACCCCAAGAACTTAATTCCACTATCCGGAATCACGCGAGAAACTGCAGGGAGTTCAGGTGAGGGAAACGGCAAGCGATGAATTGGGAATACCTCCCCCACTCTAAGGAGCTCTCTTTCATATTCACGAAAAATAATCATAAAACAATGCACAGCAAACAATATATATCCTGTCAAGAAAGGAAAGTATAAAAAAGATGACAAATAAAAAATGTAACACAAAGATGTAGGACAAGTAACAAAACAAGAGAACACAGAACGAAAATTGCACTTGTACAACCAAAACTTAACTACATCCAGGATATAAATGAAAGACTTCGTAACCAAATTCCATTTATTGACCATGCATTTGCATACACAGATGTTAAGAGAGTCAGGTAAACGGATACAGGAAAGACTGTAGGAAGCTCACAATTTATGCAAATCCGATTCTGTTTCTCTACTCCTCCACTCGCGTTCTCCACATTCCTCATTTTTCCACTGCTCTCCATTCGCACGGGAGAAAAAGGAAGCGGGAAATCGGATTCCGCACGGCCTCTGCCGCTGGAACACGAAGCCCCTTTCTTGCACCTCGCGGCGAAGGGGGACGAGAAGTACGATGCGTCGACATCAAACGAACGGATAGAACTCGTTTACGGCGACGAACGACAATTCAATGAAGGAAATTAATATAAACGACCAACACCGATTCTCAACGAGGATGGATTCCCGGATGAAAAGAGAATGAAACCCATTCGCAGAAGGAGACCGCATGTCGAACGAAAACTGCGTGATCCCAACCACATCACCGATAGTTCCAACTGGGAAAGATTTTCTCACTTTCATTCCAGATAAATGCCGGTTCGGTACCTCACTAATCTTCGGCAACCATCACAAATATCCTAAACGCCTAAATGTGATTAGTTGGAAGAGTAGATCTTATCGCTTAAAGGAATGAAATAAAATCTATTTATTTCGTAACGTGGAACCTTTTTCAAATCTATATTTGGAAGGTACATATTTTCATGTAGAATTATCTCTAAACATTTGTGAACACGAGATTTTAAATTTTCTCATCCTATTCCATCCATTGTGTAAGCAAGTGTCAGCGAATATGGTCCGAAAAAAACCTATTAAGGTCCAGTATTATGCCTGCGCATACCCTCAAATAAAGTATTGAAGAAAAAACCTATATTATAAAACAAGCATGTTGAAGAGATAAAATTGCACTAAAGCAACTAAAAAAAGAAAGAAAAAAACCTGAAAAGGCAAGCGTAAATTAGCAGAATAAAAAAATTTAAAAAATGGTAAACGAAAGTGTGAGTACAACCTATAACACCCCGTACTAACTCAATCTTTCATATTCTCTCAATAATCATTTTATACCGTTTTTTTTTTGGCGAATATGAAATAAAAATAAACAACGACAGCACTAATAAACTGACGCAGCCTTCACCCTCTCCCTCCCAATCGAAGTTGAAAACATTCATGTTTTCTCCTCTCCCTCTCACCGCTACTCCACTTCTGCCGGCGGAAGCAGAGACGCTCCACCTGAGCCATTGAATTCCGCACGCGAAAACGGAGAGATTGCAGATTACGGGACGTCGATCCAATTTGCATATGGAACAAGCATCTGCGGGAGCAAAAAAAAAAGTCAAGGGAAGAGAGAACGGAGACAATTCGAACTCCTTTTTTCAATTTCGATAAGTACCATCGCCTAATCATGGCTGGTTTTACGACCAGCAGTTCTCTTTCCTTATTCTCTTGGAAAGCACTCTTGGCGTGGTTTCGAATTGGCAGCCGGACGAAAGGGAGGACAGTTACAGAGAGTCTCGTCCGATTGATTTCGACTTTACTTCTTTAATGCGTACGTCCGTAACACACACTGGTAATGAAGGAGGAAGTGAACTAAATACTCTCTTAAGTCATCTTCCAGTTTTCCCAGTTGAAAATACGAATTTTTCTTCATCAATAAATAAACAGTTTCAATTTTTTATGACTTGGTTCAATAGCGAGGAGCGTCATCACTTCAATTAAGTGACGGTGAAGGTATATTTCGTTGAAAAAAAATTATAGTATGAGATAATGGAAAGTTTTCGAAATATTGCGTTACTTTTGTACAATTGCGATCGCCACCAACAAATGCCACGAAAATGTTAATTAAAATTGTCTAATAGTGCTGATTTTACATGTGTTAAATACTGTAATTCAACTTTGTAAATTACATTCGTTAATAAACAGTTATATTTCGAGGATTATTACCCCAACTTTCGTATGAAGCTTTGATTAACAATTATTGAAGCCTTTGTTAATTGAATAAAGCTCAAACAATTGACCCGATAATGTTGATGAAAAACTATACTGAATGGGGTATACATTTATAATAATTTATAAGATGACCCACAAACAGATGAGCAACACAGTAAAATATTTTGATCTATTCCCTTTTATATACGCTGAGAATTATTGAAGAGAAAAACTGTGTTTGCGAGTTTGCCACAAATTCTCAAAGTACACCTTATAGTAAATATACAGGAAATACTATTATGCCGGATATATAGTTATCCCAGATGTTTAAAAAAACCGTTAGCATGATTCAGTGAAACAACGAATGCCAAGTCGCTGAAGATAGTACGTCGTAAATTGATAATTACAAGGTACCATTATTTACTAGAGTAAGCATGGAAGACAGTTAAAGTACATAGGAACAATAGAAATACATATTGCAACTAATCAATACCTATATTGAATTCGCAGCTCAAATATTAATATCAGTAATACAATACACTTGAAGTATATTTTCTTAAAATCACACGAGGGAGTAAATACACAAAAGAAGAAGAATTAACTACTCCGAGACAGCAGACAAAGGAAAACCAACGAGAGTAACGACATCACACACGGTGAAATATAGTGCGAGTATATGAGTACAATGCAAAAAAGCAAAAACAATAGAATTACAAAACTTTTTTTCAACGAGACAGAGCAAATAACGAAATGCAATTTTCGTCTTGGACACTCGGCAATGTAACAGAGGTGACCGAGTTTCGGTTCCACTCTTTCCGTCTCGACGAGCAATTAGTGCGGGGGTCCAGCGGAGGAGGGGGAGAGCTTTTCCATTTGCGTCAAAAACGCGACACATAACAAAGCGAGCGGCCGCCCGCACGACAGGCGCATTTTCAAACTCGTTTGGCGCGTGAATTATTTGGGAGGGGGAGAGGCGGCGAGGCGCGGCCGAGTGAGGGCCACAGCGGGTGGGTGGGTAGTCGGAGTGAATTAGATATGAAGGCAGTGACATGCGGTGCCTCCGATGGCCAGAGGGTGGTTATCTCGGCCATCTGTTTGTATTCAGACCAAGCGTAATGAGCCTGGAATATTTGCGTATGGACCTCTGTGTTGACTGAATGGTGCGCTGAATTCCTCTTTCCTAATAATGGATTCTAGTGCGTGCACCAAGTTGTCATGGAGCGCTCTAAAATAGCACACGTCTAAGAAAATTAAAGATAAGAGTGAAAACGCAACTTTGTTAGGAGAAACATCCCGGAAAAAAGGAGTGATTGAAGTTCTAGCAATGTTTACTGACACCGGTATTTCGTATATTATTTTTTATCGTTATTGACAAATACGTTATACGTGACAATAAATACGAATATAACCAAACGCTTGTCGTCCTTCGTAATTCCTCGTGCAAACAGATGGGAAATACTCTACCGTTCACCTTTTATATTAAATTTAAAATATTTAGTGACCAATCACACTATTTAATTTTTCGGATAATAAGTATAAGTCTTAGTTCTTATTTTTGAAATCTTGAGTAAGGATAATTCTCAAAAACTTCACAAACGCCTATCTGAAATTAAACCCTTCATTTAAAACTAACAATCAGAGACGAGCAACCCAATGATCGGCAAAATGTAAAGAGTGAGCAAAAAGTCTTCTGAAAAAGTAGCAAAAAACCGAACGCTAGAGTAAAAACAGACGCATCCAAACCCAGAAAGTTATATGTAATATAACTCTTTATAAGTCAGTATGTTCTCAGTATGTCGTTGATCAGAGTTTATAAAGCCTGTTTGATTAATTTCCTCGGCTTAATGGGCAGCTCTGTTCCTGAGTTTGAACTTCTGCTCCTATCCAAGCGATGGGGAGAGCGACGTTCGAGTCACCAACCCCTACCTCCTCCAATTCTGCCCCCAGTTGACCGTAGCATTCGACGAAGTGCAAATCATTATCCTCCCCTGTATTAGATCTTTAGTGAAAACCTTAGCTGCCTGATCAGATGACCGAAATCGATTGCACACTCGTTTTTTAACTTTAACTAGACATCAAATTTCAACTGTATGACGGAGAAAAACAGAATTCATGAAACACAATGCGAAAATGTAAAAATGTGTAGTAGATTCGATATTTGAAAACAACTCAATATTCCATCAACAAATGTTTAAAAGAAATGAAACTATTTCACGTGTTTCTACACACGGTGCCTGAATCGTCGTCGCAAGATTCCAGTGCGCAGTCAGATCCCTGGAAGGGCGTGGTGGCGCAGGGAGCGCGCGGCTGAGCGATGACGGTACTTCCGCGACGCCGACCCACACTACCTCTCGCCTAATGGACGCTGTCGGTGGCACGCGGGGCCGNGTGGAGGCGGCGGCGGCGGCGGCGGCAAGAGACCGAAGACACGAGTGCGATGCGGGGGAGTGTTGAGGAAAGGGGAGAACTGGGTTCATATGTGCCACTCAGAACACGACAACTCCTCGGCACATTCACGCTCAGATTGCGTCCAGTCGCGTACGGCCAATGAATGTAAGACACGCGTTACGACGGATTCTACTCGTACAAGAACTGATGCTCATTGAACCACGAAGAAAGCAAGGGATGGAGAAGATACAGTGCAACCTCTTCAAACCTGCATACTCGAGGTTCAACGTGAAGCGGATGGGAGATTTTTCGAACTATAGAGATTTTAAAAATGGCTATAGAGAATTAATTTTGGAAAACTGGATTTAGTAAAGATTGTACAAAGAATATGTATCTGAAAGAATTAAAAATACTACCAAAATATCATAAACAAGTTTACATACTTCAAGATATTTTGGTAGTATTTTGTAAGGATAATAATCGGTTCTGTAAATATATTTAAATAATGTATTTTATGCTAATGTTTGTATTGTGTCATACGGAATTTAGTAGACTTTGGCACTCAGTTTGTGACACGAAAGTGACGCAACAATGTGTAAATACCGTGGGCAGGCTGGAGAATTTAGCAGTGTGTTCAGTAATAGGGAGAAGTGAGGATGAG
>NNCF01131370.1:19915-50346 GCA_002313205.1 Laupala kohalensis | reverse complement strand
TATATATATATATATATATATATATATATATATATATATATATATATATATATATATATATATATATATATATAAACCTTAGGGCCATCTAGGACCACGTTGTCTTATTACATTTGGCAATTTGTTTCGCTTTCCTTTGAGCCCAGACAATATAATTTTTGTATTACAAATTAATAAAACTTATTGATATAGACAAACTAAACAAAAGAAGCCTACTGTAAAGCAAAAACTAACATTCATTTAGCATCTCTATTCTTCTTCTTCTGGCAACGAAGTTGGGAAAAGTGAAAGTCACGTAATGAAAATAATTTTTAAAACCAGATTTTTTTAAGTAGTCATTCAGAAAGACGCCGGATTCTAGAACATTCCGTGTTATAGAATACAGAATCAAATAGATTCTACAGTATCAAATGGATTTCGTTAAAAGCTATACGGAGGAAAATCATAACGGATGTTCTCAAAAGAGGCTCGGCCGTGCCCCTTTTCCAATCCCACATTCTTCCATTCTGCAGCACGTAAGAAACACGCCTATTGTTAAAACACAACCATATTTGACATATTCATATGAACGTTGTACTGCCGACAGGTACACATAGCGCCAAATAAAACGCATACTACAAAGATAGAAATAATTGATGAATACATTACTGACTTGCTTTCACTTTAAAGCTGGATCCTGACACGACAATAAAAGCATCTCTCTTAATGACGTTTTTATTTCAACGGAACATCGTAAAGTTTATAAATATATTTGAGTCACGCTTAGCAACATGAGCATAATCAAACAATTCTCAGGTTACTTTGTTACTTTACAAGGACCGAATTACAAACATTGAATACGTAAATAGTTTCTGTAGCGTTAAAAAACGGGCGATTAAACTTTCCAGCAGATATAATTACACCACATTGAAGGAATGACGAGATATCAGCGGGGCTGTTATTTTCCATCTCCTCATGCACCCATACACTACTCTCTTTTCTTCCAGAGCAAGGAAGAGACACGGGGACGGAGAGGCGCAACTAATGAACGTGTTTTTTCCACGCAGGCAGATTCGACCCTAGCGGGAGATGGCCCTTTCGTCCTAATGAGCGCTGATGAAGCGGAGAACGCCGTTCCCTCGCCACACGAGGCCAAGAGATACTTAATATCTGCGATGGGCACTCGTTTACCGACACGGACGCAAGCCCACGCTCCAAATCAATTCAATATCTTATAAAATGGAATTTGCATTACGTAGCTAGATTACATCCAAAATAACAATCAATCAACAAGATCCCGTCAACTACATACAATTATTGGAACACTGCGAACACATCCATAGCAGTGAATTCCCTGGTGAATGGGAAATGATATTTCATGAAAATTTCTGAAAATGAACTTTCAAATAGGATAATACATTCAAACCATTTACAATCTTCAATACTAAAGATATAAAGGAGGAAATATAATAGACTCCCAATCATCGACGATGACATATTCATATGTTTTATTATCTAACTAAACTCTCTAATTTGTTCCGTTGAGAATCTTTTTGTATAAAAGTGAGTTTCATTGCACGCCATGTATTATTTTATCTATACATTAAACATATTGTAGTTTATACAGTGCACTTCATGGGATCCTTACATCTGACAAACACTAAGTTGTCTCATCACCATGAGTCGCCTTTGACTGAAGTACGAACACAGAACCGTTCGAAATCAGCAATAGAGTCGCACCTTCCTCGTTTGCAGTTAAATGAGCAATCGTACATGGTAAAGTACGTATGTACTGAACGTCTAGACACTGACTTTGTTATTTTTGGGGAGGGTTATGACGCATGTAATTTGTTGCTTATATGCAACTAATTCCACATTTCGTGGACTGCAGAGTCGATAACAGAGTCCTCTATACATCAATTATTTAACACACAAAAATCCCTTAACCATCAACAGGAAATCTAAACTGTATCTATGGGGATAATCAAAGCACGCAAGTTAAATTCAAGTCATATCTCACTTAAAGCGTCATTCAAGACAATGTTCGAAATGAATTGGAAACCAACGAATCTTGAAAAAGTATAATAACATAATATTCTTGAATAAGTTGAGTCTTACTTGTAGTACCCACGATATTAGTACCGTCTGGTTTTCCTTAATGGTTAGCAAATATTACAATTGCTTGACTTTTACAGAGTTGTTTACATTGTTTAAATGTTGTGACAGGTAACATACAAAGACGACACAGTGAAATGAAATTAACGGACAAATAAATATTTCATCATAATTCTATAAAGAAGAGCTTCACTCGTCCAGATGACCTATTTGGGACTAAAAAAGGAAAATACCAAAAGAAACCATTCAAAGGGAGCGTGATCACAAAGATGGCATGGCGACTGTATCAAAATAGCCGAATTAATGAGTTTTCACCGTACTTGTCACGAAAACGGCGTTACAAGTTGAATCTTTGTTTCACAGCACGAAATCGCATCCACCCTGAACAACCTTTCGGAAAAGTCATTCACATTCCTCAAAATAGAATTATTTCGGCAACCAAGCTATATCAGCAGGTTTGATACCCACCCTAATACCCAAACCAAGAGAAAACAAAACAATTTTGTACCTGATTATTACTATGTATATTATATTTGTGTCAATTTAGAGACCCTGTTAGGTCTGTTCTGAATCCTAGAATCTTGGGTTCGAATCGCGGGTAGGGCTTATGCCAGGGAGATAGTATCACATTGTGTCTCCGAGGATGTCAAGGGGAAACCACCCCAAGCATCAAGATCATCCTCGATGTCATTCTCTCAGATAACAATCATCGCATCAAGGTGAGTTCAGATTCCACACTAAGTACATCGGCAGATTCTTGGTTTCGGATGAAACACAATGCTAATACTTAAAGAATCCTTCACAAAAGACAATAGATGAAGAGTATATACTCCGTTTCTGCCACACACTAAAACCGAAAATAATGACATACAATGCTTATCAGGACCTCCATTTATGTTACTCGGCTTTTGTTTACATTACTTGCCATGCAGAGGGAATTAATTTTTCCACGAGATAGATCAATGAAAGTGCTTGGGAGCTGTAGGAGCAGTGGGGTCCGTCAGCGTCGCATTGCTTGCAGTGGAGCAGGTAAGTTCGCCCAATTACATGGCAACAGGTCTACTCCCTTCACCAAGAGGTTTTCTCTCTAAATTGCCTTTTTTAGCTCGGAATTGCGTTTAAATTATCCTAACAAGCGGTATTGGAGGAGAGTGGAACCAATCGACTATTCCCTGGCGTGGTTGATGAGGATTCGTGAAGCGAGAGGCCACTGCAGGTTAATAAGAAATGCTTTTTATGTACTTTATTGTGGGGGAGTTTCTATGAAGAAAGCTTAAAATAATATAAAAACTTAAAAATTCTATAAAAAGAAAATACTATACTAACAGTAACCGCAAGTGCATGCGCGCTAATTCAAAAAGCAATAGAGAGCATGCAAAGATTTTACAGTCGTAGGGGACGGGAGTCGAAATAGGGTAAGATACGGTTCATGATAAAAAGAAATCTACATTTTTATATCTGAATAGGATTTATTTGAATATTTGGTACAAGTATTCGCTAAACCTTATAATTAAAAATTAAATATCTGGAGAATGCCCCACTCAACTTTCCATTTATAAATAAAAACAACATGGTCGTAAATAGCTTTTATCGCAATAAACCTATGCCGGAAAATAATTTATATATAAGAAGTAAAACACACATAATTATAAAATATCTATAAACTAATATATAATTAATTAATATCTATAAAATTTTTGGTTTACTAGAATTCTAAAAACCAAGAAAAAAAAACTTGATTTTTAGAATTCTAATAAAAAATCCAAATAGCTTTTAAACAAAACAATTTAATTAAACTAAAAACCAAATTACTAAATGAACAATAAAAAAATTAAAAAATGCACATAAAATGTAATTTGGTTTAAAATTTCTATTAAATACAGATGCTTCCTTAAAGAAAAAAGGTAGACATTTTAGGCAGGATCAACCAAATAATAACGTACTAAACAGATGAATATGTTTAAAAATATTTATCCAAACAACCATAAAATGCCTGCTGCCTAATTTCGTATCAGCTCTTTCAACTACAAATTACAGGAATTATCTCCCACCTTGAACTCTTTGCACTTGCCTCATAGGCTTACCTAAATAAGGCACCTCCGTAATAGCTAAACTGCGAAACTGCGAAACGGCGAGAAGTTATCTGTACGCAGAATTTAATGTACAATTGAAATGTTTACATTCATTTTTTTCAAAATTTTGATTTTTAATAAACCGGAAGTGGAACGCGATGTGTAAATGAAGTCGGAACGACTTCTGTCCACAAATAGGCTTCTATTCATAAAATGAATTCTCTACTTTGGTTTGATTTCATTAATTTGATCGTGAGTTATCTGATAAAATTCTTCACACAAATATACACACATAAGACATTGGATGTCACCACAAAAATTTGAAAATAGACTCTCCCGGAGCCAATTCGTATAGATCTGAAGAGATCCCGAAAACAGGCGAAATTAAAATAAAAGCATTTACCCCATTCTTGAAATATTCACGTTCAGTTCAATTTTGCAACACACATAATGTGTCTGTTATTAGAATACGTGTATGTAAGTTTATTTACTCCTAATTGCTAGCGCCGTAGATAAGTAGATCAAAACGGAATCATCCCGCGGATAAAAATTGGCTCCCCTATCAAGAAGGCCGTAGCTGCCACGTAGAGCAAGAAACGGTGACGGCAGGGGCTTATCAAACCTTCAGCTGGCTGCACGTCGGACGGACGCGCGGGCGCACGCGATGTTCAAAGGTTCAAGGAAGTTCCTGATGAGAGACCGGAAAGACCTCGCAACCTCTCGCTGACGTGTTTTCGTGATTCCCTCCAGTCGCTTTCAACGCTGTCGGGGTCACGCAATAGTATGTGGGCAGGCGATTACCGCAATCGCTCACGCGTACGAGCGCACTACTGCAGCGTTTAGTTCTCAACCCATAGAATGTTGCGCCCAAGACAAGAGTTTTTCAGACAAGATATCCATAGTTAACACATTCATTGGTTTCTAAAAATATATTCTTTTATAGCGATGTTTCGTTGAATTAAGAGAAACCGGAAGTTCAAAATAGAAACCGAATGACATCTTTTTTTAACAACGTCGAATATTACGGAACATTTTTTTTCTTTACTTTTTCTCTCTTTTTTTCTTTTCTTCTCAGATAAATTGTAGATGAAGGTTCGTCAGCAGAGATCAGCGATATCAAAATCAATAAACTTATAGTATTTTCCCAAGATTTGAACTTTATTTCTCTGTCTCTTCCCCTCTCTCTCTGACTTTTAAAGCGCATCTGTTATTACCAATTTAACAATGTTGGACAATACACACATATTCTATTCAAAATATATTTTAATAAGTTCATATTTGCTAATGAAATTAGTGAAACAACATTTTATGAAAAAAACGTCAAGTCGTTTAGGATAAGATACTGAAAAACCATCTCCAGCTCTAAAATTTAAGAAAACTAGAAAGCACGGAGCATACGTTCGCGATTTTTTTTTATACACACACAAAGAGCACCCCCCCTCCTCCTTTGAGAAAGTTCAATTCAAATAGTAATTACGTTTCGAATATTTTTAATGTCTCAAGGTCATCTATCCAGTAACTACAAAACCACGCATCAGTATCTCGGACAAGCGTTGAACGTTCTTTTTCAAGACTCACGAAAACGGTAAGTTACTTACACATACCTTGGGCGCTTGAAAACTTTCAAGTTACTTTAGAAAAAAATAGACATTTACTCTCCACAATTAAGCAGAGAAATGTTTTCATAGCAATTATCTGAAGGGGATGTGTAATTCTTTATAATATTCCACGTGGTTTTAGTCCTGTTGTTCGGTTCTATTGTCTGTCTGTTATTTTCCATTACTTTAGCTGCATAGACCACTTTTCTGAGAATGGATTTATATTAACGGAAATAACCATGAAATTCGGGTAGTTGGTTGTTGAGTTTTGAAATTTAATATAAATGACGTTTGTTTTTGGAAGAAATTCTAATCCCTTGAGTTATCCATCGATTGTGATTGTTTATTTTAACTAGCTTGCGTTTTGTAGGAAGTAATACTTCAAGAATATTGAAAAAAATATACATCGAATTTATCGTTGGTGCTTTCAAATTTGTACACGTCATCCAACGTTTCCTGACGTAAAAGGTTTTTTAAAATAGTTATTTTTTTTTCGTTGAACAGACTAGTAACCTTGTAGAGGATATTTAGTGGTTTTAATTTACCTTCAATAGTTACTATTTTGGCAAAGTGGTCGCTATACCCCGCTTTAAATAATTGAGAAGAGTTTTATACCCGGTCACTGTGCCCGGTTTAAATGAATCTACTGTTGACAATTATCTGGTCCAGCAATGTTTGTGATGAACCAGAGACGCGAGTGGGGTCGATTATCGTAGTAACAAGATTGAAGGAACTGATTAGGTTATTGAACCGATTTTTGGGATAGTGCGCGGAATCCGATTCACTGAGGAAATCAATGTTGAAATCGCCACAGATAACAATAGATTTCGTATATTTCTGTGTTAGACGTTTTAATACGATTTCGAAATTCAGAAAAAAATATTTCAATATCTGACTGAGGAGGTGTGTAAATACACAAAACTACAATGCCTTTATCAGTCAAATGAACTGCAGCGAGTTCGAAAATACCATCCAAGCAGAATTTCTCGTAACCTAAGAGTGGGGAGGATAAAATGTCATTCCTAACGTAAATATATGTACCGCCGTGAGGATTAGCTTTGAAATTTTATCGACAGTAAAAACCGATTAAAGAATAATTTAGAATAAAAGTACTTTTTATGTCATTATCAGAAAGCCAATGCTCTGATAGACATAAATCAAATAGATAGTCTAGTATCAGAATTTCGATATCTATTACTTTGTTGGAAAGCGACTGAACATTACGATGAAAGATATTTATTTTATTTTCTCGAGTGATGCAACTGAATTCAGATGGTTCAGGAGATTTTATATTTAACTGTCATTTTCGAGCAAACACATCGACTCCATTTAAACTCCATTAATTGTTGTTATCGAACTACCCTCTTATCTTTAAAATAGTTAATGTTAGAATCCATCCATCTTCAGTGTCTACGGATGAGCACTTCTTTGCTGAGCATCAACGTCTCCACCAGACAGTTTAACTAGTGTTCCCTCCGCCGCACTAAGACATTCATCACCTTTGAACTCAGCGAAACCAAATTGTTCATCATCACACATCGCAGCGAGATATCAAACCCGCGAAACCAAACTCGGCGCACGCACAATACCGTATTCACGGCACCACAGGAGAATTCGGAGTGGGAGGTAGAGATACGCGGTGGTTACGACGGTGGCAGCAGAGACTACGAGGGAACACCGCGCCACACCGTAAAGGCGGTCTGGTAACTCCCACCAAATCAATAACAGCAGAGCCGCCGCCGCCGCCGCCGCTGCTGCTGCATCTCTACGCATCAAAGGCGCTCGGCCTCAAAGGAGATCTCGCTCGAGATGGAAGACGCGAGCGGCAAAACGGGAGAGCAGACGGTGGGATGCGGACGCAAGCAGGCGTGAGGTTTTTCGTCGAAGAGACCGAGCATCGCGAAGCCAAAGGAATGGGTGGAGCGGCGGCGAAACAGAGGTGCGATGGCGTTAAAGCATGCGGCGGAAGGAGACAGAAAAAACGGCTTTGAACTCGCAGAACTGAAAGATTAACTGATCGATCAGGTCGAAAAGAAATTCGATTCGTAACGATATCAAAAACAAATACGAAACGAACGATCACAATTCGATTTGGTGTCTTTCCTTTATGCTTCCTGAAATTATATAAAAGATACTACCAAACAATTTTGGACCAGAAAATTGCACAGAGTTTCTCATTCACGTTCTGTTATTAGATTTGTTTCGTAGTCTACCTCTTCAAAAGAATATGATGATTGGTATTTTGCTCATGTTGAACCAATGGAATTGATTTTGTTTTGTTCATGTAGTATTCAAAAAACACTAAAATTTATAACTTTCATTTCTTACGTAAATGACGAAAAGCGATTCCATAGAGCAAATTCAATGGTTTTTAATGCCTACATTCAAGTGAAATACAGAACGGGTACTTACTTGTACGTAAAAGTTTAAAGAAAATACTTGGAACCATCAATAAGCAATTTCTCAATATACCTCCGACTCTATAAGGAGTCAAAGTGAACTGTAAGAGGTGACTGCAAATTCAACGTTTTCAAGACTGAAAAATTTCAAAATGAAGACAAAAACAAAGAAAACGACATACGGGCCCACGATTTTAATAGCATCACAGCATACAGACGGACATATAGTTCTGAAATAATGTTTCATGCATCACGAGAACTTAAATTGACTAAAAGAGAGTACAGAGAAGATATACTTATATTAAATACACACATTAAATTATTCGTATAAAATATTACATGAACTAATTCAATACTTTATAAAACCCAATAAATAAGAAATATGAAAGTTATGAAAAGACAAATCACTGCCTCAGACCAAGACTTGTTTATACAACTGCCAAGGCCATGGGTTAAAGCTCTCGTCGAAAAGTATGTTCTAGAACGTTCGGTCATCCCCAGGGACAGTGTCCATTAAGCGTATAAATAAGTAATATTTTACGAAGAGTGACATTCCCGACAGACTTCCCTCGCTAAGTGAAATCCGGCTGACAGAATGCAGTCAGTGCAGAGAATTTCGTAGGTACAGGGGGATACTGAATAATTTACAGACCATCGGAATGAGTACGTTCATTCCACGGAATGTTGGGCTTTCGAGTCTTATTGCTTCAAAAAATAAGATGTCATTCTGCAGGTATTTGTGGAATCCACATTTTAAAAATTCCTATTAGCTCTCGCCTGGTTAAGACATGAAATATTTTCTAGGATAGACCAGAAGTTTACGGCGAACGAGATTAACCTGTGTACATTAGTTTTAATTTTTTAGACGGTACAAAGTAATTACACAAGCAAAGTCGCTGCAAAAAATAGTAATAATGTTTGAAACGAAGAGGAATAATAACCGGTTATAACGCCAAAATAAAAATTACAGTTCTTGATAATAACTCTTTATGTTGTACAATGGTCAGTATATCAGTGATGATGCTAAAATATTTCCCGAAGTGCAATGAGAATCTTTAACTCCGCTCCCCTTTCAGGCATTTAACAACTACGTCATTTGAAAATTTAACATGATCAATTAACCCTAAATTCACAGTTACATGTAATCCAGCATTGAATTAAAAAAATTCAATTATACGCAGATAGCTTGAACGGTGAGACACGAATAGGAACAGAGGTATTAAACTGCATGGCGATATCGACTACAACAGAAAAATACCCGGGTTTTTTGCTCGCAAAAATTGCTATCAAATTGCCACGATACTTCGTAGTTTAGGAAAACTAAACTCCTTTTACAACTAGCTGAGCATCCGC
Organism: Laupala kohalensis; assembly: GCA_002313205.1. Taxonomy (NCBI): domain Eukaryota; kingdom Metazoa; phylum Arthropoda; class Insecta; order Orthoptera; family Trigonidiidae; genus Laupala; species Laupala kohalensis. The sequence goes on along the minus strand of NNCF01131370.1, from coordinate 40,830 downwards.
AATTTAATTTGGGTGAATTTTGAAAAAAATTATGACCCAAATCATTGATATCTGGTAAATATGTTAATAATTAATGTTCATTATTTGATTGTGTTGTACAAACGGTAGTATCTTTAATTCCTTTTTCATTGTTTTAATGAAGGAGAAAAAAGCTTTTTAGAAAGTACCGCGAAAGGTTACGTTTTAAGTCGTATCACAGAAAATATACAGAACAAATTCATTGTCGTAGGTGTTGCGAATAGAATGTACAATATTTTATTTTGAAGTAACATCAATAACAAGAAATTAAATTCCAAAAAGGAGCAGCTACTGTTTTAAAACAAGTATGGGTAATGAAATACAAGTTCTTACGTTTTTTCTACAAGTACATGTATAATGACGATTACTTTTAACAATACGGCACAGTTCTATTGAGAAACTCTAGGAAAGGTAACAGCTTTAGGGTTTATCTCGAAATCCTTCATCGTTAGGGCGTACCCGTAAAGCTCCCGCTCTTTCGCGACCGAACCTAAACCGGGAACAGCAAAGGCGAGGACTTCGACATGGATTCAGCGCGACGGCAGCACTGCCAAGCGGGCGTGATGCGAACTCCGAAAGCGCGGTGAGCTGGCATTGACAGGAATACTGATGAGAGCATAACAAAACCTGTCTCGCCACGGATCCTCCCTTGTGATCTGTAGGGGGATGTTTCTTTCCTTCGGATGAGACACACGGCAAATATCGCGCTATTTTTTGAACCCGAAAACCCACGAAACGGAATGAAGTCGAGAGAGTGAATCGGTAATAACAAGCAGAACAGGATGCACAAGATACCATCAGCGACCCTCTTGTTATTCAATCAAAATATAGCCGAAAGAGGATACGGCATTAGAATAATATCTAAGCGACAAGCTGCATCTTCAAATAAGAAAGGTGGTAAGAGAATGTATGGAAACGAGATATTTTTCTGAGAGATTTTGCATGACAACTCAGAGATTTCCGTTAACTTAGAGAATGACGCAAGTTGAAAAACATTACTTAAGATAGAATTGTATGTTTTAAACTGTTAAAACGTGTATAGATTGATACAATAATATATTTTCATGTCGATTAAAGCACATTATCTTTAATAATTAAAGAAGTACGTTTTCGAAAATACATTACTTCCCAATTAAAAAGATATTTTTTAAACTACCAAAAAACTTATATTAAGTTTTAAAATATTTTTATAGTCACCAGGGATACTGTAGAAATATTTTTACTGCGTATTGTTCACGATTTTAGTCTAGGAGAACTGCCGGTCATTACTATCCACGTCACGAGTATACAGATTATGTAACGTTACGTATACAGGCAAACGAGTTCCCAGCTTAAAATACTTTCTTTATAAATACTATCTGTAGTAAATATTATTGTCCTGACTAGATGCGTTTATTCATAAAAGTAATTCATGTAGGAACAAAAATCTACAATAAACTTGGATTTTTTCAATGATATGACTAAAATCCAAGTATCAGATTAAAACAATAGAATGTGAGTAGCTGTATTTTTATTCAACATTAAGTATCATCTGAATAGAAAAACAACGAGATACAAACGGGCATTACATATATCTAATATCACACACGCGGCAAAATATTAAAACAAAATCATAAAACACGTGAAATTTTCGTTGCAGAAGATAACAAATTTCAGAAAATACCGTCAAAATACATGTTTGTAATATTATTCTAGTAAAAAATTGGAATAAACTTCTCTTTATGAGACGCACAGCTTCATTTTAAACTCATACATATGCTAAAAGAGTCTTTCATCTCTTAGTACAGAAACCTCAAAAGTAGAAAATGACACTTCATATTTATGAAGTAATGAGTCAACACAAAACCGAACTCAAGAGGTGACACATGTATCACCACAAAGAAATAACTTCCCTTCACTACTTGCCAAAACTCAGATCTTTAGTTATTTAAATGGACTGAAAATGAAGAAAATGGATACGACGTTCATACAGAAATGCAAATTACCACTCTACTCAGCTGCGGTAACACCCATTCGAATAAAAATAATAGTATCACATAAATAATAGCATTACAACGTATTCAAACAAAAGGATTTATCCATTTTCCTCATAAAAATACGATGTACATTAAAGGCGCTAATTGAGTCCTCAAAAATGAACAAGTAAGATGTTAAAATTAAATGCATTGGGGAAGTTGTATAAAATTCAACTTTTCTCGGGCGAGATGAATCAACTTTATGGACATATTCCTCGTGACGATGTTCGATATAAAAACTTTCGCGTTTTCTTTATATAATCAATAATGACTGATAATATCGTTCCAATGATATAATTATATAAATTTTATAAACATATGTTGAAATAAAAATTATTGAATACAAAAATCAAATCATGATTTCCTCAATGACTTGTAAAAGAGACAACTGTTAAAGAAGTAAAACTTAATATGTATTCTTATTTAAATAATTCAACATTGTATGAAATAAATGAACACATAAATAAAAATAACTAATACCCTCGCTTGAAGCACTCAAAACTAATTAGTTTTTAGATTCACGAAGCTTAGAAATAGTATCCGTAAATTAAACCCATATACATCTAAATTGGCACACAAAAATACACACATGTCAAAATATCAATTCAGACATCCGATAATAGAAGAAATAATTGGGGAGAAAAGATCGAATTAGCGGTATTTGAGTTGAACACGAATGAAGAACTTATTTGAGAGAGAGAGCAGTTCCCACCCAATACACTCCGCAGTGACAATGACGATTCTATCGCGTGTTCTAAAAGAAATGATTAATGAAAATGGAATTCGAGAAGCGAAAGTGTTCTTTTTTACTGAAGTGTGATGCAGAAATAAAAGCACGCCCACCTCCGGACGGAATCGCCCGCTCAATTCATTCGCGACGTTTACAGCTCGACGACTTATCGGATAGCAAACGATCCGCGACAGAGTTCTTCCGCGTTCGCGCCGAACACAAAGGAGCGGCCCTCAACACGAGAAGACATGTGTCACAACACAATCTCGATTATCGACATTTCGAAGAGGGCAGGGCAAATAGAATATGTCAGCCACCCTCTCCATCTTCGAATGCGAGCGAGTTAACAATCGATACCCACTTACCTGAACAGCACAAGCATCTCGTTTCCTTCCTTAGAAGTCGACTAAAGGAAATTCCAACTGAGGGAAAGTGTCGATTCATTATTCAAGACGAAGCCTCATAAAACCTTACGCCAAAGAAACATTAGAAAACAGAAGTACTCAATAAATAAAATCACAATTCTAAACCCTAAAACCTTGAGTTAGCTCCACTGCTGGGAATATTGGAGGCAGCTCAACAAAAACGAGTTTTATCAAATTCGTCGCACGATTTCTAAATCGTATACAACAACATCCTTGAAGAAGAAAAAACCAACCACGTCAAATATAACCTCCAATAAAATCTCATTGATTTCGTGACTTTGATTTTGAGTATATGATGAACAGTTATAAAACACCGCAGAACAGAAAGACGACGACAGAAAATTCGAAATTACAAAATCTACCAGTGATCATACATAATAAGTAAAGAAACGCTGAAAGGTCCATACGCCGTTGGTTACCTCCATAGAACACGTAGCGCCTTCGGTGGATACACGAGAATGTGACGGTCGCTGGGACGGCATGACCGACCACGCGCAGCGTGACACTTACCTGAAACGAAGGAGAAACATAATAAGTACTCAATAGCATAGAAAAGAAGGTGATTTCTAGTAAAGAAGTAAATTTTAATTTAATGAAATTTGCGCATTCATTCAAATGATCGAGACATGTAAAATAGGTAAAAAGAATATAGAANCAAAAAATTCGCAAAACTGAAAATTGAAAATTAAAAAAACATTCATAATAATACACGAAAATATAATTATATATATATATATATATATATATATATATATATATATATATATATATATATATATATATATATATATAGATAGAGAGAGAGATATCTTCCTTCAGTCACACACGGAAAAATAGTACTGAGTTTTTTCGTAATAAATTTATTTTTCTTTACCCAATTCCAATGAAACACAGTCTACTAGGGTTAAGACCCTGTTTTCGAAATTTTTAGCAGACGCCTAACACCCTCCTAAGAACATCGGGATAATGAGAATTACATTGATGTAGGAGTGAGTGACACATGATAAGATATGAATATGAATGATGTATTGATATAACAGTGAGACTACACATGCAAATATTCCTTACGTAAGAATCGAATGCCAACTTCGAGTTTCCACACTCATTCCTATATCCTAACTATTTTCAAGAAAATAAACTATGGTCTCAAAAGAATAAACTGAGTAGTGGTTCCATCAAGTTTTATCAAATGAAAACTAAATTGAATAAGCGGCAGATTTTAACAATTTAATGAAAATAATAACTACTTTTATATCATTACTTATTTGAAATAATACAAAAGGTTTATTATAAAACACTTAAATACGAATGATGTACAATTCTTGATTCTGTCTTTTAACCTACGTTACCTAACTTAGCATAAAATCAATACTTTCGTACGACAATGCTGAATGTTATTCTTACTACCTCTCTCTCTCTCTCTCTCTTGTGTGTGTGTGTGTGTGTGAAAAATAATTTTTTTTCTACTTGTGTATTTTTATTATTATTTAGTTGGTGACGAAGGCGAAAGATGAAACTGTTTCATCCAAAATGTGAATGACTTTACAAAGATCAATAAAATAAGATTGCTCCAAGCACAGACCATTGGGGTACTGCTTGATTAATTTTTCGAATGTGAACAAACTTTTGGACATGTTTATTTTCGTTTAAAAGCTATTAAATTATTTACTCACAATACCTCTGATCCTATATACTTAGTTATATACGATAAACCTGCTACATGAGATTATACGTATACATAGTGTACACATACGACTTATGAATACTTCTTTTTCCGTCGCTGTATTCTCTCGCAATAAAACATCTTCGAAGATCTTCTGTAAACCAAGAATATCAACACTCGGAAACACAATCTGAAATTGCGAGGGAACATACGGAACATCAAACATCTACAAAAAGCCCACACTTCACACTTCCCCGTGTGCCCTCGAATCCTCTCATATAAAATCCGCCACTCAGACAACGTAAGATAAAAGACACTCAGACAACATAAACAGTCTCGTAGGACGCAAGAACCGTCAGACCAAGGGACCTTCGTAACAGCGGGCACATTTTGGAAACAGTCTAAAAAGCCTAGTGGAGCAGAATACCTCAAACCCGCATTCGGGGAAAAATGGACAAAGAAGGAGAGCGAAAAAAATGACAGTCGCAGTGAAACTTGGCACTGCTCGAGGGTGTCCCACAGGGCTCATCCATCTCCACGCGGGAGTACGAGCCTCACGACTGGAGAAGGAAGCGTCGCAGTCGCGGTGCACTTTGTACGGAATGTGTGCAGAGTATTCATCATATTGGATTTGCACGACAATACAACAAGAGGACGCTGTTTTCCTAGCGACAAATGATAGAACGCAAGACTCTTAACATCGCGGCAGTGTACAAAGAAAGTTTCGCACAGACTATCACGAAGGATTAACGATAGAGTTTTGATATGGAGAGTTGTTTATCTTTCAAAGAATAAACGAAAGCCAGAACAGTTTTCTCAGGTTTTGAAAAACTATTTAGTAAATAAAGGTTTAATTGCATATCAATACACATTGCTTATAATTAGCGCAGGTATCTAAAATAATTTTAAACCTTCAATGAAGAACGGCGTCGCGAGGACCGTTTGGAAGTGAGATGCCGAAATATCTCCCTTTCGAGCCAAAGAAAATTTGGACACTATAACCGACAAAATACCAACAGATAATTATTCGATGAACGTTTGAAACTAAGCGACACAAGATACACTCTTTTAAGTTAGCTGAACGTAAGTATGAATTTGCAACACCATCCGGAGCATAATCTTTCTACGTTCAGTTGAAAAACCGGAAGCACTTTCACAAAAGAAGTAAAAATATGAGTGTTAACTCTTGTTCATAAAAATGTATCAACAGTTACCTCAGAAATAAAGCAATGAGTATGATATAGAATAAAATAAAGAAACAAAATGTATCTTAATATACTCGGGTATAAATTATATAAATATGGTGTAAAAACTAGTATAGATTGAATTAGCACATATTCACTAATTTTACAGGAAGACCACGGAGTGAAAAGAAACATGAGCGATTAACGAGTTACGACTCGCGACGCCAAAGCTCCAGTTACAAAGAGAAACCTGCAACAAGCTAACGGGATCTGTCGGAAGGGGTGGATCATGAGCATAACGCCTGACAGCTCTCAAAATCGGAGGAGGAAGTCTGTTACGCCCTCGCTACCAGGCACGCGCAGTGCGTACTCCGAAATAGACTCTGTCTCGCGGAATCACGGAGAAGCATCTAAATCACGATTCAGGAGGCGAAATGTTGGGTTATTTTTCGAAAAATGGAGACGGAAAGGTGTCAATAAGGTTGCTCGAAAGGCTAGAATCTGTACAAGGACTTCCATATCGATAATATGTTTTTATTTATTTATGTAATAACTGTCTTTTGGAGAGGAACTGGTCATGAGGCTTGGCCTGCTTATCAACCTATTCGTGACTAGGATCTGGAAAATGGGAAGGGGAGATGGGTATCGTAAGTTATTCGGCCAACCAACGGACATTTGTCTGGGGATGAGGGAAAACCCCTCAGAAAACCTCACCTAGCTCGGCCGAGCAGGGCTCTACCGCTCAATGATACGATGGAAGCGAAGGTGTTGCTGCTACTATGCTGTCGCTGTCGACACGGTGCGAACGGCGCATCAAGAGAACGGAAAATATGATGGCATACAAATCATAGAATACGTTTACATTCCTTAGCAACAGTGCGTAAGATCCAAGATTGGAAATTATATACAAAAATCGACAATTAGAAAAACATTTCATCAAGGTTTTTGAGCAAGCAACACAAATAAATTTATTTTCAAAGTGAATCTGAATCAACCTAAAAAAAAAACATGCAGTTATTGAACGAGTATCGCGTTCCATACTAAATCTGAACATACGTATGTTTGCTATTGAATGTGCGACATAGATTTATTAATTTTAGATCGTTCCGAAGCAAATACAAAACAGAGCCAAACATTACATTGATCAGTGAACAAGGTTACAAGTGAAGGATGAATCAAATTAGATATTAATTAAACTTACGTTTGAACACACGATTTTTTTTAAGGAAAACTACTGTAATGTAACTGCGTTTAAGATTCACTTATTTACCAGTAAGTTAAAACGTAAGGTGAAAAAAGTAAATTGAAACATGTTCTCGAGTGATTCAATGAAAGCTATAAACGAAACAGTGCATAATTAAATAAGAGATCTTAAGCCAATTAAGTTTTATTTCGTGACCACTTGTAGACAATTTATATTCTATCGCAGACAGGTAATGCTCCGTAAATTAATTAAAGCGACTAAAAAATTATATCCCCGGACCATGAATATTTACAAAGGCTTCTAGCAGAAGATTTAAATCAGTTAAAATGTAATTACTCCTGGTAGATGAGATAGCGAGAATTCCTGTCTCGCTTTTAAAGGAGCATCGATTCAACAGTAGAAGACTACTACGGAATGAAAAAAAACAAAACAAGCCCTCATTCATCGAAAGAACATAAAGGTACGAAAATTGGGGTGATAACAAAAAACAATGAAATAATATATTCATGAGGTACTTCCATATAACCTATCATTACGAAAAATTTCAGTCTACATCACATAATAAAATTTCACTAAAATAAACAGTTAAAGTGTGATGTAAAAATATTTTAATATAAACTACACATTTAAAAAATAAAAGTATATTTGCTGTATTTATGTCAATTTCTTTCAACTGCCTAGACGTAGAAATTGGCCAAAAACAAAAGAATTATTTATTTATTTTTGATTTAAAATGGCTCAGAACATCCCATTCAATTACAAGATTCGAACTATACCCAATTTATAATAAAATATTTGGTTGAGTTCGGTCAATTACGATTGCTCGTAAAACAAAGCTCAAATAAAAACTCTAAATTAACTTTTTCATTATTATTAATTCTTGGTCCACTATACTGTTTCTCATTTAAATAGAATTGATACTTAACACTAATAAGTTACAACTCCGAGAAAGGAGCTACAGAATACGACAGTAGATATTGCATTGATTTTGAAATCATTAACAATCTTTGTTTCTTCTCCAATTACGGATTTTCTCAACAGTGAAAGTCCACAGATATAGGATTTCGGCAATTAAATAATACATGTCATGTCAGGCCTTTCTGCAACACTTCTAGATAGCAATTAAAATAGCGTGCAATTACCTCACACTTCCGGTCATTACACCCTCGTGCTTCATATACAGATCAATTAAAGAAACAACTCTGTTACAACTGAAACCCATTACTTTTATTAAATGATGGTGATATATATCTCAAAAAAAAAAGGGGGGGGAATAAATATGCACGACGTACGTTATATACAACGAGAGAGAAACATTGGATGTTTTAAATAATTATACAGAGTAAAATAATAGCTTGCACAGAACACCTATTAGAAGAAAAAAAGAACAATGCAATGGAAAAATGAGACCGATTCAAAGAGTATTCGAGGAAGTAACGTTATTCACACCGGCTTGGAATCTGCGAGTCTGGATACAATTATCGAATGATTTATAAAATAACTCGATATCGAGATGGACTCTAATGAGAAATGGCGCGCTCATAGAGTTTAGGACTGAAAAATATACGATTAAATTAATGGAAAATAATATTCCCTTTCTTAGCGCTTCTTTACACTTTCTTCGAAGGATAAAAATATACATTTCACCCAGAACTTTTCCGAGAAATGAAGAAAGGTTAGTTTCTCAGGTGCGTTTAACTTAACAAAGATTATAAAAAAAGAAGAGAAATCCAGGATTTTTAATAATAACATTAAAGATACGAAATTGCATAGGAAACTTCTAGGATCACTTGAAAGAGAAAAGTGCAACGCAATGCCACAAACATTATTTGATAAAACTTAATCATAGATACAGACAGGGACATTGAGTTATTAGATGATATTAGGAAAGGACGAACAAAAGTATCATCCAGTGCGCTGGTTACCTGATTTTTTTTGTATCTATGTGTTTCGAACATGTAATCATCAGTGATAAAACAAGGCTAAAGAGGAAATATGGAAACAGATATCGTTTATTAACATGATACTATAGAATTTCTCATAATTTGCTACATGTACCCAAATTGTGTGTCTGTGTAATTTTACTACATAATATATAATGCCCCGTGTCTCTGTATCTGCATGGGAATAGCATAAGCAGAACAAATGAAAACACGAATAATATTGATGACATCACTGAATAAATTATATTGCTATTTTATTTGAATTAACAGAGTAAACATAATAAAAAAATCAACGTGAAGAAGGCAAGCCATTTGATTTTTCTAAATAGATATGAAAGGGAAAAAAATTCGATCCACGTTCATACATCACTAATAAAGTTATATGGTTTCAAAACTTCTTTATGCCGTTTGAAGAGTTAAATCATAACAAAATAACTAATCCAAAAATACTTTGAAAAAAGAATCGTGAAATTTAGTAGTCGTAACAGTACTAGGATACAAAAAACACTTCATTGATTTGTAAATTTTTTTATATTTTATCCGTGGTCTGAATACCAAAATACTTCATCGATCGTGCAACTCATCTAAGACATCAGTGTCTAGTATGATGATATTGTGACACAATGAAATTGTATTCCTTTTATCTTGACATTCCTTGACGGACCTGTCACATTAACCACCTAAATTTCATTCTAAGAAGAGAAACGGATTTCCCAGATGTCAAAACGTCGCGAATAAGATCAATTGCACAACGAGAGGTGGTACATTAAAAGCACGGAAAAATAATCTCATAAGCATGCTTTTTAAGTCGTAGAAAAATCAGAATTGTTCGCATGGGGATATGGACAAAGGTAAATTGATCAGAATCGATTATATCTGGCATAGCCTTCGAGGTCAGAAGAATAGTCGCACATAGGTCTGCTTCGCTTCAGAACTAGGCTTTCGCCAATCTTTCGAGATTTGGTAACTTACTGCATGATATTTGCATCCATTGTCTATTTACGGCTGTGAGAGTGAATAATGAAAGACTTCAATGAAACTGAGTGCGATACTAGCGGTTAACTTTGCTATTGGGAGGGTTACCCAGCTGGAGAGGTCAAATGAACAAGTCAGACGAACTGATCAATCTTTCCAAACTTTTTCTTATAACATCCTCCAACATTCAGTCTTGTGGCTGAGGCTCCAATTGATAGGGGAAGGATACCTAAGCATGTTGGCAGGTCTTAAGATTTCGATCAGTAGACTACGGGTTAATCCTCTCTAACCAGAATTTAATAACATTGAAAGAATAAATCGAGTGACAAGCAGACTCTCTTTGAAAATAGTAGACAAAGGAACACATTCAAAACGACAAAGAAAGTTACTCCTTAAATAAGCCCTGCAGAAAAAGTTCATTCGGGAATATCCATCACATTCATGAAGATCAAAATATGATTCACAGCTATTTTCCATAATTGTTTCAATTCGTTCGTTCTCTACCCTATGTATCTGTGGTATTGTGACGTCAAGCACAGAGCATCATGCTTTTTGACAAACTGATCATAAAACTCCTACTTTTTGCCAAAGATGTTAAAATGTTTGCTCAGTAATAGAGGACTAAGTTCTTTTTGTTCTTTACAAATTAAAATGAAACGAACTTTATTACTTAGCAATGAAGAACATAGAGCAGAACATAGCCGATGGACACTCTATAACAGGTCATTCATCAAATTCATACTCGCTAGTTGGGACAGAGTTAATTCAGTAAATTATTAAATAATTAGGGAGGTTTACTGCTTTTGAGGTTCGCCACCCCTCACCGTAATCACGAAAGACTGTTGGCGCGACCAGGTCGAACAATCTCCAAAGTTGGTCCAGTCGCGCGCCCGCATGCCGATCGGTCACCAGGGACCATTAATTATGGCTGCTAGATGATCCCCTGGCGGCAGTGACGGCAACTAGCTCATTGACAGCTGTCGCTCACAGGTGACCCGACGTCGCACGGACACACACATATCCGCATGCATGCCTCAAACTCGCTACACTGCACGTTTCGATGAGGTAATGAAGCGCTGTTTTAGAACGACAGATAAAATGACGGCTTATCCGTAATGAAGCAATGTTCACCTCGTGAAGCACGTAATCCGGTTTCTTTTTAGTCACGAGCGGAAATAAAAGAGGTTATGACAAGTGTACATACTGTCTATCATTAGGATGATGATATCGTGACGTGAAAGCAATGTAAATAACTGAATGGCAGACACGAGGAACTAATGGTAAATAACTCTTTCCTCGCTTTAAATAGGGTCCGCACATGGCATTTTATCACGGATTTTTTAAAGATGCGTGTCAGTATCATAATAATAATGATGATGGGGTTAAGCGATTAAATTTATGATATAAACGATGATACCATCTACACACATCGACATCTGTGAGGTGGAACACTACGACCTACTGCTATTGGCGTTCGCACCATAATCCACTAATGTCATTAGATATACGCAGGGAAGAAATTACGTAAACTAAAAAGCATTTCTACTTTAATATACAATTAGTGAAATATGAAAGGAACGGAGGTCAATGAAGTATTCTTTCTTCAGGTTTTAATGGGTCCTTGTGGCACGTAGGAGGAGGTAGCTCGGAGTTGAGGGTCTTCTCGAATTTCTCAAAAATAAATAGTAACGAAAGTATTTAATCCCCATAAATTATTGTTAATTAATTCGTGATATGACAATAAAATAAAAACTCAAAATACTCTAAGAACAAATTTTGCAAGAATACGCGTTCTTTCCAAAACCTTTTTATTTTGCTAAGGGTTTGTTACCGAATATTTGTTCTCTTGAACTGTGGTTCATTTTTCTTGCAAGCATCAAAATACAACTCATACTCAGGTGGTCGTATTAAAATGGAAATATAAAACATAAAAACGCAAAAAACATCTCTGCAGTAAAAAAGACCTGTTTACTACACTTAACCTCCAACTCATACAATAAACGTACTTCACCGTGAAAACACCATGAAACGAGATTCTCCGAGCGAGCACATCNACTTCACCGTGAAAACACCATGAAACGAGATTCTCCGAGCGAGCACATCTTGTGGGCTGCGACTCGAGCGGCCAACTACGATCCCCGCCGCGCCTTGCTACCGAAACTCGTTAAGAGCCAAGAATAGTGGAGTTAATTATAGGTCCAATTTACACGAAACGGGAGTTTTTTTTCGCACTGCACACAGAGCAAAGTGCGCACTCTCTTATTACTAAGGAGAGGAGGAAGGACGAGAATGGCGAAGCGTTGTAATTGAACGACAGAATAATGTGAAATAAAGTGAATAACTGGATGTTACACAGGCACGATTCTTTTTCTACCATTTTAATTGATTTTTATATCGTTCAATAATATATAATAATAAATTTATTTAATAATAATAAATTTATTGTCAAAAAACAGTACAAGCTGCGTATGACCACGTGGAGGACAATAAACTAATTTACTCTCCGGAAGCAAGCAAGGGACCATCCCATCAATTCCGATCAAGGGCCCTAAGGCAGAGGCGGATTCAAAAAAATTCAGCACAAGTTCCTAGATAAGATAAAAAGTTAGCTGTGAGTTATAATACTAATAGAATATCAATATGTTTGTAATTTAACGCAAAAAATTACATGTACAAGTTATTATCGAACTATAGATTATTCTGAGTATAGTGTTTAAAAATCATAAGAGTTGAAAAAAAAGAACACTAAATTCACGATTTATTGTTACAATAAACACGCCCCTAGACAAAACCTAGAGAACCTGTATAAGAAATCCGCCTCTACCCGAAGGAAAAACGGAGAAAAACCCGGGTCAGGATACAATTTGTTTCTTGACAAAACATAGCAAAGAATTTGCTATTTATATCGTATGAAATCATTAGTATTCATTAAAATATTATATTCTAGAATCGTCAGGGGTGATTAGGAAACATTCAATGGGCCATGTACTCATTAACATATTACTAAAATATATTGGAGTTCAATTGTAAGAATTCGTATTGCCCATAACTTCAATATTCGATTCTTATCTGTACTCCTTCATAGTTTCTTTGATAATAAATGCATTCTTACATTAAGAAATGACACTTAACCAAAGCGAACCATATCTGTCATGAATTCTCATAACAACCAGCAAAGAAGTACAAATGTCCTGTAACTTGATTCGCTCTATTAGAACGGCAGTATATTAAATGAAAGACTCTTACAGCTGTTATATGATCAAGAAAGCAAGTCACGAAGCACCATCACTTAGTTCCAGATAATCTAATCCAAGAAAAGCCATTAAAAGGAAAAGATAAAAATACCAACGGTTAATATGGACACACTTCTTAAGATAGCTCAAAAATAGATTCCCATAATACTATTTTCGTCCATCAGACTCATCCTTGTGATCTATTCTCGGTATCTTTATCATACAGGTAAATCTGAACTCACGCTTTCAGTGTTCGATAGATTTACGATAAGTCTACCGACACGGAACGGTATCATGACTTGAAATAGTACTATATAAACCACTCGGGAAAGACACGTTATAAAGGTACAACAACTAATGAATAGATTTCATTTTCCATTGAATAATTATTTAACACATGAAATTATCAAGGATAAATGCGTCTTCGTAGAAGCAGTGCAACGAGCTTTGTCATCTTAGATTCACATGAGAAACGATTATGAATGAAGGTAGTTACATCGACGAAGCTTTATTACCACCAATGGCACTTGTACCAGATAGTTCATTCAGTGTAATTTAATATTTCTGAGATCAACCCTTACCGAAGAAATATAAAAATTAAAGTTCTGGTTTAATTTTTCGATTTTATTATTTTATTTATGCAAAAGACAAAACATGTTGTTAAATCAATTGGCGTCATGTTTAAGAATATAACATCCTGAAATTCGATACAATCTAAGGTAATAGTCTCATAGTTAATTTATAACACGAATTCCAGAATACTAGAATACATCAGCGACTAAAAACACTTTGTTAGAATGTAGAGTGAATCTCAAAGAAAAATGCACAGAAGAAGAAGAATACTGAAAATTACACAGTACAGCTAAAGCAAAGACAAAAACGATAATGTATTTTTGATTGACAGAATTTTTGTAGCAGTAGGTACATCCTATAACATTGCAGTAACAATCAAGGTCATGCTCCAATTAAAAAAATCTCTTCCACACACGAGACCTGGACTATTGTTCACAAAACTTAGCAACTACAAGTTGTTGATGGAGACCACTTAATTCATTCTGTCCTGTATGACCGTATGAGCAACATCGCTCCTGTAACCGGTCCGCTATTCGTGAGTAATACTGCATTGATTAGAAACTGTGTAAACAGAACGCTACTAGACAGTTAATCCTAGACCTCGTTATTGTACTAAAACTTCAATTACTACAATGCTTTGTCTAGAACAAATGTTATGTTTATTTGGTTGAATTCATGTTCTTATAATTCCTCGTAGTATCAAGTTAATTTCATAGTTTTGTTGGAGTACGTCTAGAACACGCATCACATTTTAAAGCTTTAATTAGTAATAATTTACAAAGATGAAATCCTCCCCTACATTTTTACATTTAATACACAAATCTTTTAACTCAAGTTTAACCACAATGAACTATGTATGTAATGATGGTTTCTGTTTCTACAGAAGTTACGTAATTCTATAGTAGCGTAGTTTCTATTGTAATAAAATGATCCTATAATACTATCTATTCAAATATACCACATGAACAGAAAAAAAGAGATTGTGTTGAAGTTTTCAACAGTTACGGTACCTAGAGACTCATCGTGCGTTAAAACATCGGTCAGAGGAAAAGAATTTACGTCGGGGTGCGAGCTGGAAGACCAAAGGTGAAGGTGAAAAGTTTCATGAATTCTGGACACAGATGCCAGAAATGGATTTACCAGACGGAAATTATCGTTTGACCGAACATGTAATGTGACGCAATTCAACGTCTACGCAATTTCTCACGTCCCTACGTGACAACTCTGAATGCAAAGAAGAAGAAAATGCGTTTCATTTTCAGCACGAATATTTGTTTATACATTTAAAACAATTTATTAATTTTTGAATTAATTCGCCGTGTACTGATTTATGAACTTTTTCTTAATATTTACTAAAAATGGACAATAAATAAAATATTACACTAGACAAGTTAAATGTTATTTTTATATAATAATGTAATGATTTGGTTAAATGTTATCTTTATCACTATTTATTTATTTCATCATGGTACTCTTGGAAACTTACACGACTCGAGAGAAATATTTTATTCCGTGTCAGTTGTGTTCCATCAACTGATATGTCTCACACAACCTGTATATACAACGCACATTTAGAGAAGCACGGCCAATCATCGATCAAGTAGCGTAAATTATACGTTAAAACGAAATTTCAATATGAAAAAAACTCAACATCCAAAATCAAGGCATCTCTGTGCTAGTAAGATAAATTCGATCTCTTTCTATTGGATGGACATGAAATCGCCATTACAAGCAGTTCTGACCCCAACGCCTATATTTTGGCGTCAATACGATGGTAAAATATATTCGCAGTTCGTCTCAGTACATTTTTTTCTCACCCAAAAGTCTCCGAACTTTCAACTCGTCACTTAGCTGCCTGCTGGCTGAGGTTTTTAATTACCATCGCGCGAGACGCCGCGTCGGTGCCATTGCTCGTCTAATTGCATTGCCAGCGTTCTCATACGTCGAAAAACTCGTCGAAATGAAAGAGATACACGAGACAGTATCCCCTCGTTTCCGACGCTTCAGCATCTTTCAGCTCACCGTACTTTCTTTTTTCTTTCTTTATTTCGTACGGAAGAAAAATGAGGTAAGTGAGATATCGTAGAGGGTAAACATCAAACTTGACGTCATATAAATACGCTGACAAAATTCCCCGTTTCGACGGAAGCTTCACACCTCACTTCAGTGCTACCTGTTTGAATGTTCAAAGCCGCCATCGCCCAAGAAATGCAAACAAACTCAAAACGACCCAAATGAAAACAGCTTTTGGAGGTATGAAAGTACAGTTTACATTCGAAAGTGTAGTATGAGCTGACCCAGTTTAGAGATCAAAGTACTGTAGTACTGAGAATCACCAAAAACTTCGGAGAACTTCACTGCAGGGTGCTTCCATGTCGTTGTGACAGTCCCCCTGTCGAGAATGCGAGCGAGGAGGAAATAAAAAGACATTCGAAGAAGTGGCAGTAGTTCCATTCAGCCTTGTTTTTCTGCTTCAGGAGGTTGCGGCTCCGTCCGCAAACAACGTAGGACATTTGTAGGAGTTCTTGGTGATTATAAGGTTCAAAAAAAGAGAGGAAGAAAGCACAAGTATACAGGAAAACTCTGACTAAATCTAAGAAAATAAAAGTGAAGAATACATATTTAATGGGGGAAAAGAGAATATTCTCGTCTGAAAAGTACTTGTGTGACGCATCTGAAAAGAACTAAATGTGCTTCTGTTCAAACATTAAATTGAAATTCGGAAGAAAGAATCAAACAATTTAAAACAATCGAAAGGATGGTTATACTCCTGATTCATTCTCGCAACAGTTCATTGGGACATTAAAAATATTAGTTTTTTTTATGGGGGTGGGGGTGGGTGGAGTTAATAAACGTTTGTAAATTAAATTTTTCTTTAAATAGTATTCCATGCATCAATGAAGTCACGCTAATTCGAATGTATACTACTACACACAGGTACGTTCATTGAACATACATTGAACTGAAATTCATTCCTAGCAATATTGCTACAAAGTTCACAAAGAGCAACGCTTGTAAATAGAGAGAGGTCTTTAGGAGGTTTGGGATGATTCTAAATTCACAATGTAAGATTGCATTCATAATCAAGTAAGAGTTTTCTTATTACATATACTGTTGGATACTTAGTAACCATGACATGTATATTTTTTAATTAACAAATTTCACAGAAAAACGATACTTTCTAGCTTTATTACGGAATTTTCTTCCAACAGACATCTTATCGTCTACGGATCAAGAGAAGATATGCATGAGTCAAAAGAATTTTTGTATGAAACTTACGAGAAAGTAAACTTTTCATAAAATTTGCCAAGTTGAAAGATTTGTTTCATATGCGTGCAAAGCTTGATCCCGTCGATACTTCTACGTCAGTATTAAAAAGAGAGAATAACCAAAAGCGCACGGGTATTACCCTAACCGAAAAACGAGGGAGAATAAATCAAGTTCCCTCCGCTCAGCCATTCCTACGGGCGAGCAGCCAGGCAGTGGTTACTTTTTGTTCTGAGCCGACACGACCAATCGGCGGAGATCACAAGTTCAGGAAACGGATAAACGGAACGAAAACATATGAAAAATAGGACGCGGAATGAGGGTTCCCTGAGAGAATCGCACACTCGGCCAAACATGTGTAAGAGGAAAAAGCGTGTACTCTAGCAGAATGTTTATCAGTAAGCAGAGAAAAAATAGAAAGAAGAAATGATGTAAAGTAAATACATAACGAAAGAAAGAGCACGAAAAAAATGATATAATATACTAGTAATAAGAATGCTAAGTCAAGACACATGGTAAAATATTCCTTTACATGGACAACAAGAAACGTCTCTCGTGTAGTATCAAAATTCCATTCCACCAAAAATAAATGTAAAAGTGCGTACGAAAACTACATAATTTTCAAAAACTCGGCATCCAGAAACAAAACGTTCGAAAGATTAACCAACGTAACAAAGCAACCGCGACAGTAAGTGGTAAAACAATTCCAATATTTTGAATCAAAATATTTTTTAGAATAAAAACAGGAAGGGGAAATTAATTGTCTGGCGACTGTGCAACGTAGAATGAACCTGACAGGAAGAACAGGACACTAAAGAGAAACACGAGAGGGGACGTAGTCTTACCATCTTCACAGTAAGAGCTAGTTTACGTCTTCTGTCAATGTCCGTGGAGCGGATATGGAGCGAGGACGACTCTCGGTATACCTTGTTTCAAATGACAGAAACTGGAAATAGGTTCACGAATTACATAGTAACTTTATATAAGGCGAAATATTTAGTTTACACCTCTTTTGTTTTCATTTCTTCTTTCAAAAAAAAGTGTTTATTCTTCCACCTCTGTCCCGATCAATGTCAAGAAACCTCGTTCACACGCTGTAAGAGAAAACCAAGTTTGTATTCTGAGTTGATGCCGGATTCTCGTTATTATTATAGAAATATCGGTAGAAAATTTCCATAGTTAGAAATCAAGAGGCTGGCGAGGAGACTAAAGAGGGAAGTATTACGATTCTGAAGTTTGCCGGTTACAAGATAGCATTTTCAGGTAAGATGAAATGAAGAAACACAAAGACAAGAGTTAAAGAAAATTATGAACAAATTACAAAAAAGAAGCACTGTAAAGATATTGTCGTACACGGAGAGATAACATTGTTCATTAACTAATAAATGAACAAATGAAGAAAATATACTTCTCGTTGATGAAACATTTACACACCAAATCTTCATACAAAAATTTAGTAGTCAAAAGAGTTCTTTCCTAACTGGTCAGTTCTTAAAAGAACTCTTTTGCTAATTGTTAGCCATTGTAACGATGAGTACCATGTATAATTTTAGATCACAAATTTCTTTCTTTTTTTGATATGTAACATAGTTACCCTTAATAAACTTCACAAAATATACATATCAAAACGATTAGCACTGAAAAAACATGGACTTAGCTAATTAACCAACCGAAAATGGACCGATTTAATACGTAATCATACATTTCTCGCATTCCAAGTTGTGGCGTCCCAAAAAGTGTTTGTGGCTGCATATCCATTTTTCACACGTTTTTTTTTCTTTTTTTTTTTTATGTGCTATTTAGTTCACTTGCGCTTCCGGTACCGTACGTAAGTTCTTTCCCCGTGATTTATTTGCCACTATAAACTGAAAATTCACTTTCTAAATAAAAATTACTTCCAATATATATGAATCCAAAATCGTTAAATGAAATGGAAAAAGTCGGAAAACCTGATATTGAGTAGTTTTAAATTGACACAGAAACTAAATAATTAAAAAACACATCACTAAGAATTATTTACCTTAATAACTAGTGGTGCAAAACCATTGCACATTATCATACACTTTACTCCATCAGCAGCATAGAGTGACAAACAATATCGTAAAAGTGTTATGGAAATGTAATTTCGTTGTAGACAGAAATAGATGTATTTTCGTATCTGCAGTGCGTTTTCTGTCTTATGTATTTTATCATTATCACATCTCTCATTACACTTTACGAAAAGTGTATTCTATAGTTCCCGCAGTCAAAGAAAGGTAATGAGATGTAACCAATGGAGCAAAAGCGCGGGGTTGCCATATGTCTGCTGCATGGGGGGAAGGGAGGGGCTAGCATAACTCCACCCATTCCCGACGGTATGCCGCGACACCTACACATAGCTGCTATAACCCGTCGAAAAGATAATTTTAGACATATCGTGTCTCCTATCGGCCAAAGGTCAGATAAAACCCGCTGACCGTCACAGCGGTCGTATCAATTACTGCCGATTCAGCGATGGACCTACTTCATTTATGGAATATACTTATCAACATTTTTGAGAAACAAAATAATTTCCATGTAAATGGTTGTAATTTTTTAAATGCTCCAGTTTTTGGCACATTTTAATCGGACAATTTTTACTGATTCTATAGGTTATACAAATATTTGACTCAATTAAACGAACATATACACCAAGCCTAAAACATAAAGTAAACAGTAATATTCATTTAAACAGACACAACTATATTTGACGTAGCAATAAAAAATCATATCGAATGAAAGTTAGCTCTACTACTACAATATGAACCATCGAATTCACGAAAACGCCAAAAAATTAATAATTTACAACAAAAAAAGTCAACTAAGTTTCTCTAATGTGTTCCAAGCTAGTTTTGGGGAAAAAAATGTACTTACTATATAGCTTTGCATTAACTTATTGGTATGGATCAACAACGATTTTCTGTACTATACACTGAGTAAAACATTAATTTATGAAGCTTAATTCCCCATAAAAAATTCTACAACATTTTATGGAAAATTGTAATATTCAACCTGTTTATTCATTAATTCAACTCGTAAATTTAAATTACCTTAATTCTAAAATAATAATAATACAAAAACAAAAGTCAACTACTTCCTTATTATAAATTTAAATAAAAACAAAGCCCAAAGAATATACCTTTCCTTTTAATCCTCGATATAAAAAGAACGCATGTAGCGTATTTTATTTCAACGTTCACCCCCTTTCCCTGGTTGTGTAAGAAGCGACTAATGTGGGTGGCAGCGTCCGAACCTAAGATTTTGCTGACACGAGAACAACGTCCACGTGTGTCCAGCGTTTGGGGTCTCGGAGGAAGAGTCAGCAACCTCGCAATACTGGCATTGGCTTCTCAACTTTCACGTGGACTTTAGGCTCCTCCCTCAATGCTTTTCTTTTGTTGCAGGGAGAATACGTCTGCTTAATTCATTTACACTGCTAAATATTATACAACCACACAGTGGGCAGAGCTAGTGATACTGCGGCGCGAAAATAACCCAGCTAATGCGTCGGCACGCGCTCCCTTGCCGCACCGCGTCGGTCTGCTGTCCTGCAGCGCAAACCAGGGAATAGGTCCCACCCGTTATTTTTTTAAAAAGAATTTAATACATTTCACACAGATTAATACACTTTATATAATCCTCATTGATTATATATATAATCCTCATT
>NNCF01131370.1:0-18943 GCA_002313205.1 Laupala kohalensis | reverse complement strand
TTTTCTGAATCAGGGATAACCAAAACGGATATTTCCGTCGTAATCTCTCTTTCGTATTTTTTCACGATTACAAAACTTTCTGTATATTATAGATATGAGAAAGTAAAAATGATTATATTTGAATATATTAGAACATCTCTACAAAAGAATTAACATAAAATTCGACAGTAAAATCTTTATATACAAAAAGAAAACAAAAGGAACTTCCATGTTCAATTTTACGTTTGCGGCTTTAGAAGAAACATAGTTAAATGTTGAAAAAATCAATACGTACAATGGGAGCTAACTTCTTTTGAGATAGTAAATACAAAACCGGACGCTATTGAACCAGAACTCCATACTAATGCAGTAGTGTTGACGCGCACCAACCAATAAGCTTCTTAAGTATATCTTCGTCCTATACAGACCCTAAGCTTCTAGGTGTTTGCTTTAGGCGTTCAATCCAGGAAGGATTATCGTCCGGAGAACCAGATTGCAGGCCAGTTCAGGTAGCACGGACTTCGTCAGGGGTGGATCACAGCTTTGCCGCAAAATGCCATGTTTCATTCCCACAGAAAATTGAAAACGACATTAAACTCACGGAAATATGAGACATAATTAACAAGAATGAACGCTGCTACTGACAACTGTATTAATTACAATGCAATAAACAAGGAGAAAACATTTTAACTAGCGTTTGCAACGTCAACAGTCGGGTGAAAATTGCGACGGACTGGGACTTGAACCCGGGACCTGCCATTTGTGCAGTGGATGACACACCTGTGGTCAGAGCTGAAGGTTCCCGGTTCGAGTCCCAGATTGAGAGTTAAACTGTTGACGCTGCAAAGAGAAAAAAATTTATTATTACATCTAAAAGAGCAAAGTAAGAATATTGTGAAAAACGGAAAACGACAGTAATAAAAACACTAAAAATGGAAACAACTACAAGATATTCAGAGCAAATACTCATTCCATTCTTTAAAAAAAATGAACATATTATGAATATAATAAGTACTTTTGTCATTCTTTCATTGCATTCGATTAATTGCATTACAATATTTGATTCGCATTAAAACAAAGAAACCTATAACAGGACACATTCTCCAATTATATAAAAATAATGTAAAAAAGAAAACTTCCCGGTCTTCAGCCGTAAAAAGTTATTTAGCTTCATGCGTACAGAGATATTAAAGAAAAACCAAAGACCAGTTGAGTTTATATTGTTCTACCCCTGCGCAATATCAATGGGCTGGGCGTGGTAATACAAGCCGGAGCTGACAACCGCTTATCTGCTGAAGCGTCAACACTTGGTCCGTTCGGCGTATTACTCGCCGCTGATACCGCAAGCCACTTGTCGGGAGCGGTGCGGAGCCAAGAGTTCCGAGTAAAGCCCTCTTCCAAGCACGAACTTCGATGAGGGGTCACCGATGTGTAATTCTAGATAAGGACCGCCAAGTGCTCCTAGATTGTATTGAAATCATCCCTGCTGCTTGAGGCGAACTGGAGAGCTTGATATTCTCAGGGAGAATTATTTCATTTAAGAGATATCATGTGTAGTGTGTCCTACTCCACTTTCTAAAACTATTTAACAAAATGCTACGTAGTAAACAATTATGTTCAAGCATTCGCTGAGTATAATTCATAATCCTTCCTACTATCATTAATGGGAAAGAAAGAAAAACAACATAAAATTATCAATTCTCGAAGGCTTAATAATCATATCAATCTGTTTATTGTCCCCACAGCCAAAGAAAGGTAATGAGATGTAACCAATGGAGCGATAGCACTGTGTTGTCATGTGTCTTCTGCGGGGTTGGGGGGACTAGCATAGCCCCACCCATTCCAGGCTGAACCTGCAACACCCACACATAGACTGCTATAACCCGTGGAAAAGCTTATCTCAGAAATATCGAGTGTCGTATCGGTCAAAGGTCAGGTAAAGCTCGCCGTTCGAGCTAGTATATCAAATTCTGCCGGTTCGGCAATGGCCTACTTCATTTATGGAAAATGTATTTATCAATACTTTAAACAAACAAAAAAATCTCCATGTAAATGGTTGTAATTTTATAAGTGCTTCAGTTTTTGTCTCATTTTAATCGATCAACTTATACATAAATTATATATTATAAAATTATTTGACTTTATTTTAATGTAAAAACACGACAATTTACGAACAAGTTTCGGTTCATTCCCACAAACGCTCATCTACATGCNGACATGGAAGTTGTAAACTTATTAAACATTTACATAGCTTGGTGTCACTTATCACATATTGCATTAGAATTTTTCATTCTCCTCACAGTCGACAAAGCCCCTCTTATGGCATAGGGGTTAGTATGCTTGCTCATTATCAAGTCACTCTGGGTTCAATTCCCGGCGGGACCAACAAAATTTAACTTTTCACATTAATGTCCCAGTTCATATAACTGTGACTACAGAAAAGCGAACCCTCCTTCCATCCACTTCCTACTTCTCCTAGTAACACTAGCTCCCACTATTACCAACTACTCCTACTAAATCCTTCATATGGATCAAGTTGCCGGTAAACCTAGCAAACCGGCACACCTACTAACAATAGCCCCTACCACGTACCTCCTATCGCTCAATGTAAAAGGTCAAAGAAGTACTAATAGGCAAAGAAATAAGTCAACTGTAAGTTTCTGCAAAGCTAAAATGTGTTTCTAGCTAGTTTTGAAAAATAAAATGTACTAACTTATTAGTTACGCATATTTTGATCCTAGCTGCTATGGGTGCCAATGGTTGTTGGATCTCCTTCACAACTCGTTTCCATGCATGACGGTCGTTGGCAGTTGCCCTGGCCTCGTCGAGATTTATTCGCCGATTTCTGATGTCATCTTCGAACTGTTTTAGCTATGTTTTCTTCGGTGCCGTTCGTTGCATTCTCCATTGGGTGGGTCGTTCTTACGAGTTGGTGTGGTTGGTGTGGTCCATTCGACACACATGGCCAAACCACTGCAGTCGGTGTTTTTGAATTTGCTCCTCGATTGGCGGTTGGTTGTCGCATCTCTGTCGGATGTCCTCATTTCGAAGGTTGACTCGAGGTGATACTCGTAATATCTGCCGAAGGCAACGCATCTGGAAAACTTCGAGTTTCTTGAGATCCGCCTTGAGCACTGTCCATGTTTCAGATCCATAGAGTAGAATCGACAGGATCAGCGCCCGAAAGATGTGGATTTTGGTCAGGATGGAAATGTTGGTTCGCTTCCACAAGCACCACTTTAGAGAAGCGAATGCTGCGGCTGCTTGACCGATTCGACTGTGGATCTCCGCCATGGACTCAACTTTCTTCTACTCGATCAGTGAATCCAGGTATTTGAACTGCTGAACTTGCTCTATTTGGATGCCGTCGAGGTGGACGTTACGCATAACTGAATCATCAGAGGTTATCTGTGCTATTTTTCCAGTTCCTCTTCACAACAAATTAATGGCTCGGTCAAAAATTTCAGTATCAGAATTTACATCATTTAAAGACTTACTTTTGTCCTTACGAGTTCAATGGAATTATATTGGCAGTGATAAGGTGGGAGTATAATCACTTCGTGTCCCATTCATTTACAATTTGGTCCATTTCATACACTTTTGGATTACTTTTATACGGCAACACTTTTTGTACAAGTTCGATTTTTGTTTCACACGAAAGGAAATGTATTGCTTTCATTTTGAGCCACCCTTGGATTTCACCTTTTCTCCACGATGTATTAGGTATTTTTTCTGCCAACACAGAGTGATAAGGCGCATTGTCCACTATTATAATTGACCGTTCTTCTAAGAGTTTCAACAACTTCATAAACCATTCTTTGAAAGAAAGAACATTCATTTCCGAATGGTAATCTTCGTTTGCGTATTTTGATTGAAAGACCTACTTGAACTCACGGACAAAACCTTGACTTGCACAATCAACGTGGCAAACAATAAGCCGCCTTCCTTTACCTACCGGCACTTTCAATCCTCCAGACTTTGATGAATCTTATCAAATATATTTATGAGAGTGATTCTCGGTAACGCACGTTTCGTCAAGGTAGTAGACTCGTCTGTTGTCACCGTTCTGCCTTAGATAATGCATCGATCGCAAAAACTATATTCGACTTGCAACAATGTCACTCTTTTCCATCAAAAACTTTCCCCCGTCATTACTTCTACAATATTTAAAACCAATTTCTTTCAACAGAGTCCTAGTTGAAGAGTCAAATCCAGTATAATTAATTTTTTCTTTTAGGCCATTCGTAATCCTCACAGTTATTGGAAATTCTCCCGGAATATATGAATAAACTGTCCTTCGCAAAAAGTCTTTCTCAATATCATCCAGTCCTGTTATTTTACATACACGACTCCTCTTTTTCCACGAAGTAGAGAAATTTACCTCTGCGACCCCACTTGCTATTTGTTTGTGCGCATTTACACAAACATTGTACACTAATTTCTTGCTTACATTGCAAGCGATGGCACATAGTTCCGTCGGCTGTTGAAATTTAACAGTTTCTCGTGTCAATGGATTTGAAAGATCCTTCAGAAGGTTGTAAACACTGTACACCATTTTCCGTTCCTTACTGGTTCGTGTTCTTCCACGATTGTTGATTGTTTTACGCAGCTCCTTCATGAATTCTTGATAAAAATATACCCCGATGAATTTTCCAATTGTATTTCCTAAACTTTTGGTTGGCGAATGACACTACAAATCTCGCTATCTTTAAATATAGAAGTCAGTTACTTCAGGAAAAAATTCACAATACCACCGACACCGAATGTGGGATCTAACAAACGATCTTGTCGCTTGTTAGACAGACAGAAAATATTCTCAATCCACTACCAAGTCATGGTCCACGCGTACACAATGTTACGAGTATTTTATTTCGCTTACTTGTGTTCTCATGCATGAGAGTGTGGAAATATGATAGCTTAGTTGCAGCTGCAGGTCTGTCATTCTTGTGATTGTAAATAACTTTATCTTCGATCAGTAGTTTGTTTCCAGTTTGTTTCCCATCAGTCTGCAGTGACAAATGCCATGAGACATGCTTCTTCTTTAATGTTTATGAACAAGTGTATTATTTTGTTAATGAATCGAAATGATAACAATTTGACGAAAATGGCATCCACCAAAGTGTAGCGTCTCAAACACGTTTTTTTGTATAGCTTGTTCTAAGGACGGGTTTATAATCTGTTCATAAATAATCCTTAATTATAATGCTATGTATTCGTCGGAAGGTAATTTTAAAAGAAACAAAAAGAATATATGATTATAAAATAAGTGATGAAATGAAAATTATTACGAGAAACTTGCTTTTTATTTGTTTTAATCAGAGAACAAAGAGATTCCATGAAAAATAATTCAACTTTTATTTATTTCAGTCAGTACTCTTGGCAAAATGTCTGTCTCCAATCGTGACACGTAAGAAGTTATGCCAAAATNTGGGAGCAAACGGGGAAGTTTGTAATAATAATGATTTTATTGTCAAAAACTCAGATCATTTAGATATTCCACTCAGAAAATCAGTTACTTCTCTGTGACCTGATCATGTCCTTCATATGCTATTATTAACGCTAACTGAAACAAATATGAACCAAAGTTTCCCCGTTCACGATTACTGAATGAAAGCCGTAAACTTGGAAGACATGAAATATTTTTGTTGCTGTGTCATTGTTGATTCATTCTTTATCTTTTGTAATAAATTTATCAGTCTTCCTCAACAATTAAAATATGTTATATAACAAGTAATGCAGCAATTGAAAGTTAACGAAACAGCATTTTTAAATCAAGAGAGTTGAATATGGAATAGATTCCACGTTGTTCAACTAAAATTTAACGACCTTTTACACTTCAACTAAGATATTCAATTAACGACCTCTCATAGACGAATTACAATATGCATATATTTCTTCGGTGTATCCTTCACGAGTAGAAAATATATGATAACTTTCGGTCAGGTGAAAATGGCGACAAGACGGGAATCGAACCCGGGACTCCTGCTTTGATCGCAGGGGTGTTAACCGCTACACCACCCGTTCGCTTTCCACAACGGTACACCATTTCCACCCAGACCTAAACCCCGTTTCACTTATCTCCTACATGGAGATGTGTCTCAGTTCTTCCGGGGTTGAGGTCCGGGTGGAAATGGTGTACAGTTGTGGAAAGCGAACGGGTGGAGTAGTGGTTAATACCACCACGACCAATGCAGGTGTTTCGGGTTCGATTCCGAACTCGTCCCCATTTTCACCGGACCCAAAGTGATCACAAATTACAATGTTTTACGACACAACGTTTCGGCTAGGATTTTGGTCTTCATCGGGTGTTAACATGCATGTTGAATTCTTAACATGAACAAAAAAAAGAAATTACGGCAGACTTTGCACAAAGATTATTATAAAAATTACATATAGGTGAGGAATCCACGCACTAATTTTATATATTTATTTGTTTAATTTGCAGAGGCAACATTCCTCGTATTTCTGCACCGCTCACAAATTATTATTTTCGGAATTTGGAACAGAGATATAGTAGGTGTTACAAGAGTGGTTACATTAGAAGATTTTTAAAAATATCAGAAGTGTTCTCAAGACAGAGCCAGCTTACTTTACGACATCTTGAGTATAATTTCAGACTGGTGCTGTGTATACAGTGCGATTTCAGTAATAAAAATAGATTTGAAGAAGTACAGAGATTCCAAAGAAAAAGCGAAGCGATCTCATCAGGTTGACCTGTGAAACATCAAGCTGCACAAACAACATACGAACGCATAAGAGCCTACCTTTCTTCACTGTTCGACATACAAACAAACATGTGGTCACACGCACACGAGCTACGACGTAATTTCTGATCGTGTCCTGTCCACCTGCTTTGCCACCAAATATTGTCGTAAGGAGTGCGGGAAGGGCTGATCTGTTGACTGACGACTCTCGTTAATTGTGTTGACATTCTGTGGGAGAATCACACGTGCAGTGCATCCAGTGCCACAAACACTGAGGTGCGCTCCTTGAAAGCGGACGCTACGCGCGTGCAGTCGCAGAACTGATGTTACGTCAAACGATTGCTGTCGTAAGAATTACGGAGTTTGCACTTAAATTTGAATTGACCCAGAAGACTAGCATGAAAGTTAGGTCCATTAATATTCAGTTTATTCTACACCGTGATGTTCGATATTTTTTTATCGTAGCTATCTGATTTTATTATGAATATTCAAGGTGGTTGTTGTCGAGGGTTTTAAAAAATAAATTTCTTGACGAATCTCATTGCTTTGAAAATTTATATACTAAAATTAACAGTTCAATTCTCTCTTCAGTAGGGAACACAATTTATATATAAATTTCAATTAAAAAATGTAATTAGAGGAGTAATAACACTTTTTTTTCTAAAATTTATTTTCTGACAATCCAGCTCCTGACCTTCCTTACTGTGATTCAACACATCAAAAATTAGACTACTTGAAAGGTAAACTCTTTGAAACATTAGGTAATAACACTGCATGCACTCTTCACGTTTTTTAAACCAAACATACGAAACAAAACATGGTTTATTCTCAGCATTACACATGAATACACGAGCAGCGATCCAAAACCTACTCAAACACGATAGTTATAAAAAAAATGCGGAATCAATATGTTTCTGGTGGAATAATATTTTGTTGGACTCTGCGTTGCATAGTCAAGTGGATTGCTGTCAAGTGCATAATCAAGTGGATCATCCTGGCCCGGGTTTTTCTCCGGTTTTCCTTCGGGTAGAGGCGGATTTATCATACAGGTTCTCTAGGCTTTGTCTAGGGGCGGGTCTATTGTAACAATAAATCGTGAATTTAGTGTTATTTCAATTTTTAAGCACTATACTCAGAATAATCTATAGTTCGATAATAACTTACATGTAATTTTTTGCTTAAAATTACAAACATATTGACATTCTATTAGTATTATAACTCGCAGCTAACTTTTTATCTTATCTAGGAATTTTTGCTGAATTTTTTGAATCCGCCTCTGCCTTAGGGCCCTTGATCGGAATTGATGGGATGGTCCCTTGCTTGCTTCCGGAGAGTAAATTAGTTTTTTTTCCTCCACGTGGTCATACGCAGTTTGTACTGTTTTTTGACAATAAATTTATTATTATTATTATTGCCGCTCTAATATTGCCAAAGTGAGAGAAAATAGTGCATCGTGGATTAGAATTCCGACAAAAGCTGAAATTTGTAAAGACATCGTTTGAATAATATTTGAAAATATGATTCAATGGTTTATTTGTAAGAGTTATAGAATGCAACATCGAAGGCGGAAGAGACAATTCAGTAGGTAAAGCACTGTGATCCAAGAGATGAGTGAAAGGTTGCTCCAACATGGAAGTCGGGAATGGAAGAACGGAAGGTGTCAGAGTAAAATTTTCTGTATGTATAAACCCTGATGAACGAAATAAATCTTCCAAAACGTTGGCAACTATATAAATAGTTTGAATCTGATCTTACCTCAACAATTCTTGAAAATTGTGTAGTATAGAGGTCAATAATTACTCAGCTGGTCCAAAACCAACATCAATATCACAATAAAAACTAATTAAGAAATGGCATTGTCAACGACGAATAATTTTTGTTTACTTAAGAGGAGAATTCTGACTTACGGAGGTATCTCGAAAAGGTGCCTACAGTTACAAATAACCTACTGCTTAATGTGCGGCCTCCAAGGGAGCGATCTGAATGTGGGGTTCCCCCACATGTTTATCACTCATGTACCTTCGCTGAAGTAAACGTGAGCAACATCGGCTGTTTTACTGGTGTATTAACCACAAGGGATAAGGATGGACTATAACACCCTCCGAAACCTTAGTTGAAAAATTTAAATCAAATCCACAAACAAAAAAGATATCTATGAATATGAGAGCCTCACAATGACTGTTGTTAGGAAAGAGGTACCGCTGAATATAGTTTAACACAAGGAATGAGAATAGTTATTTTTCTTGACACACTAAAACTCGCAAAATATTATTTCCATGTACTTACAAGACTCTTGAAAACACACGATACAAACCAACAAACATGATAAAATAATTTCGGAGGAAAGTCTCTCCCTTACTATCTAATAATACATATCAGAAAAATTCAAATTAACGTTCTCTTCTTTTCATTATCCGCGTTTCTCCGTTCTTCTGCGCGCCGAAGTGTGAAAATTCTGTTTTCATCCTTGTCGTCGTGTTGTCCTTTCGAAGCGCTTATTGCCTCATCCAACGCTCCCCGCCCCTTCTCCACAACCGCACTTTTAATTAATGCGAAACAAATGGCGAGTGTGCGCCACCGTGCGATTCCCAGAGCTAATGCGCGTTTAAAAATACGCCTGCAATGACATCTCACCGCATATGCTCCATTATGATGCCCGGCGCTTGAAATACAGACGCGTAAAGATAAAATTAGAAAAAATGCTGATGAAACCAACGCACGTTTTAATGGAGAAGATAAACTCGGGTGAATTTTACTGAACATTTCGAATAAGTGAATAAAATTGCTATCGTTTTACAAGAATGTTTTAAAAATTGAATATGCTAGTACAAGCATCACGCTTATGACATATGAAACTTGTTCCACAAAACAAAAACATTTTTAAATTTAAAAAAATCTCGCGAGTGTTCTGAAGCTCGTATACATTAAAAAAATGAGCGTTTGATATGTAAGGCCATTTACAGCAAAACTCTTAAAACAAACTTACACAGATAACACTATAAAATTGATACTATTACTACAACAGCGTCAAATTTTATGAATGAACGTATTAAAACAAAAATGAGATTTGAAAGTAGGGTTTCGTAATGCGTTTCAAAATTACATTTTGAACATTAAAAATTATGAACATTTCAAAAACTGTAATGAGTTATCGTAAACGTAGTAAGTTTAAGTAGACCAATCAGTCCCGTTACACAAAATTGCCTTCTGATGTGTCTTAGTACTAATTCGAAGACAATTTACAATAAGTGATCAAACAGAAAGTTTCTATAAAGTTTTTCTTCTTTCTATCTTCACATTCAATTCTTATCTTACGTGGCATCGAGAAATTAAAGCAGACATTACTTGGCTCGTCTCTACGTCAATCAGCCGCGGCCACAAGTTCCAAAAATAGCGACAAAAATTCGTAAAGTCAGACAGATGAGATCGATGGCAACGTTTTGAAACACGAAGCCAATCACCGAGTGCTGTGTTCGACCCGGTGGCCTCTGCCCTGACGCCCAACCTGCGCGCACCAACACGGCCGACCTGCGGGAACACGCGCGCCGCAACATGAGCTTCGCCTAGCGGCGACATCCGCCTCACCCCCCGGCCGATGGGCACAGACCGCGGTATTGAGAGCTCCAAGCAGCACCTGCAGGGCACAGTGAGGGATCGGACATTACGTGCACTCCAACTCCCAATCAAAGGAAATAGAAGGCGGAATTGTACCATACACATTTCCACACGTGCCTTTTTGCATTTCGTTTCAGCTACGTACAGTAGATGAATGTGCACTGAAACACGTCTTAACGCTGGATAAAATTCTGAGGACGGGCGGAGATTACAAAAAGAAATCAAAAAATATTTATTCACATAATGCGTACACAGAATTAACTAGTAGCTACCGAACACAGGAAAAAGTATTTCGCTATTCAAGACTATACCTAATGTTAGTACAATTTTATATTAATAATTCGAAATACGAAGGAATCCTAAGAAATTTTACCGATTAATTTCTCTTAGTGTAATGTAGGGAAATTCTCAGATCACACATGAAGTCCATGACAAATTAAGAATTGAATCCGATAACATAGTAAGACTAATTCCCAATAGTGATGATGTGCGTCGTTCCATCATTATCAGTCTATAGGGGGTGGCAGAACCTTATGAAGTAAGTTGATTTAAGCGGTCAAATTCCTTAAATTAGAGTAATATTTAATATTATACAAGGAATGATTGACAGAAGCAGATAAAGTATACTAAAAACTAAAGCGTTTTGAATAAACAATTTTGTAATAAATGTGTGTAAATTCAAACCTACTGAACTCAGACACCCACGAAATTTTATGTCGAGTGAATAAAATATCAATGAATTAAAAAATTTAGGGTAGCTATATATATATATNTATATATATATATATATATATATATATATATATATATATATATATATATATATATATATATATATATATATATATATATATAATTTGTGGGGCATTTGGGCTCGTCAACGTCGTCATTAGAGCCCTTAAAAACAATAATGAACGTGGGTACTTCACATTCTATCGGGGTAAAGTATTTTAGACCGAATTATCAAAGCAATATTGGATGCGCTGATTAATTAAAGCGCTACCCAACGGTATTAACTAAATCAACCACACCGTGACAAAAAGTTTCCTATAAAACCTTCTAAAGCGCAAAATACGGGAGAAAAAAACAGACAAATATTACAAAATTAAAAACCAATATAACAAGGAATGAGTGTAAGTGAGGTTACATTATTAATTATAATATTCGCTATGAAAATCGCTATTATATTAACCCACCAACGCGGAAATATCGTTTCTCATATTAAGTAAACCTTACCTTAACAAAAATATAACGACATAGATTGCAAAATGCCACGGCTTTAAGGCAACACGCTATTACATCATAGCAAAAAAGTTCCTAATCAATACTTCAATAAGTGTAAAATAACGTATTTATCATTATTAACTGCCGCGAAAGAAAACTTGAGAGGAATAAGAAGTTGCAACATGTATTTCACAAAATCACACATTTATGCTGGGAGTGTAAACCAGAGGAGGATGCAGGACTTGCTTTTACGATGAGCCGACAAAGAGGAATACTAGGGTGAGCCGGTCCCTCCACCTGAATATTAAAAAAAAAATAACTTCTGAACCTGCAGTTTAAATATTCTTATACATAAATAGCGCATTAACTTGTAATTTACATACACAAAAATAAAAATTATGGTTTTGAAATAATTTTTTATACAATTTTTCTTTGGACGTTCCTACTAACAAATCTATTCTCTGGTTCAGATTTACTCAATATAATTTCAACGGCAATTCATATGAAATCGACAATGTTTCTGCGTTCCACTATAACAAATATGAAATCATAAAAATTCAGTGGTATTCAATGAGAGGGCGAAGGGGTAAAATTGAATTACAATGTTGGGTATCGAAAATAAAGTACATAATTTGTTACCAAATGTCCAGACACAGAAAGATATAGTGAAATATCACAGCCCTATACTCATGTTTTCATATAGATGTACATTATTAAAGTCTAGTCACTCACCTTTTTGTCCTACGAAATAGTCATTTTACACATATTATTAGTTCGTGTTGTTACTTTCGATGCTGAATATTTTTCGAAGAAAAAATGCTCTCGCTTATTATTATTGCTATCTTTTTGTTTGGTGGGGGGGCACAGGGAGCACGTGCCCCTGATGTAAACACGTATACTAAACTGTGACGCCAATAAAACGATCATAAAGTATCAGAGAAAATAAATGTGTAAGATATGTTTATTATTACTAGCAGAACTGGGTACGTCGGCTTAACTCACGAGAAATATAATAATGATTTTGTAATGGTAAAATTAATAATTTAGTAATTTGCACAAATATTCTTTCTCAAACCACGTAGTACATATTCTTTCTCAAATCTTTTATAACTGTAAGAGGTTTCAGAGCGTTAATTAGTAATTCGCGAAGATGAATATCGTTACTGACTTTTCTCACTCTTTCTCGCAGTCTTATTAGAAAAGAAAACTATTATACCGGACAACTTAACAGAAACATTGTTTGAACTCGCTTTACGCCAAAAGTATTGCACTGATTAAAACGAAATTTTCAAGCTCGTACTTTTAAGGATTTGGAATAGGATCTAAGCAGATTCTTTTGACGTGACCAGAGAGCTTAAGACTGAGGAAATCCAAAAGGAAGCAGTAACTGTTTAATTGTACGGAAAACAAGAAAACATAGTTTAGGTTGCGTAATTTTTAAACAGTACATTTCATAACTATACGACATTTTACAGCGTTGAAACTCTATGCACATCTTGAAAATTATTTTATGTATTTCCAGGCGCACACTATTAAAGGTTGTGAGTTCTTATTACAGAGGCGTCATATCAAAAGGTGAAAATGACGAAATGGTGCTTCATCAATATAATAGGATCCTGTCGCAGCGGAGGCGCGTAGCAACGACACGGTCAGCGGTGAATGATTAACAGCGACACGTCGCCGTGCACATCCAGCTTCCCCCACCGCAGCGACGTCGTCGCTTTTCCCTTCCCCGACCGCTCCCTCGCTCACCGTATCCAAACCATCTTCAGGCGACAGATGTGCAAGTAAACGTACGTTTACATTTGTATACATGTATGAGATACATGTAAATTTATATGAGCTAGTGCCATGTAGTTACTCTTTTGACATGTCGCGCGACAGGTCCTCAGACAAATCCCGATACACCTTGTATGAGCTTCATTCTGGAAATACACGTCTCTCACGCAAATCGCCAAACTCGTCGGTGCTCAAACAAATCACAAACCTTCGCAAATTTGCGATACATGTACCTCATACAAGTCGCATATACATCTATACAAGTGTAAACGTATCTAAAGAGATACACGCGCGTCGTGGACGAAGGTACGTAGCAGTTAGCGCCGGTAACTGTGAATAGTGCATTTGCGAGAGAACAGTTTCTTCTGCTCACAGCATCAGTGCGTGGAAATTGCAATACGCATCTTCTCTGTAAATTACATTTATCTCTCTTCAAAATAGAAATATTTGGGGCAAACTGTGAAGCTGTTACACCAAATTGAAAATTGACACCCTAGGTATTAATAATACATACTGGTAGTGACAAACTGTAGATCGGAGGACTCCTTTCATTAGCAAAGCGTTTGCATAACGTTTTGGCATTATTGCATTTATTTCTTACATTGTTTGTTTGTTTGTTTTTACCATCGCGAATATAAAGGAAATTAGAACACATACGATCAAATGGAGAAATTAGAAATCAAATTAAGATTAAAAAAAAAAAAGTCATGAAACTCCCAATATACTTTAGCGAAAGATAAATGTGGTGGCTTCAATTCGGTAAACTTCTTAATAATGCATAGCAGGCAAACAAGGTTTTCTCGAAATTAAACAAAACATTTCACATTAAAACTAGATTAAAAAGTATTGCTTTCAGCATTCCCGTCCCTTTTCTGTTCACGGTCACGGGTATGTTTCCCAAAAATTGCATTCTGCCGGCACCTTACGCTCGTTTTTATCTCATGAGCGTTCCCACATTGTCACATTAACCCGCAGCGCGCACTCACAGATGCGCGACTGATTTCATTACTGGAACCCCAGCCATAGCTCTAAATCCTGCGCAGTCATCGCCATCGTGAATAGTGCAGTGCCCCGCGGCGTTTCCGGCCACTGATTAGCACAGGTTTCAACGCGGTCGCACCACCGCACCACGCTAGCGCCCCCGCGGTCGACGCTACCACTACCCGTTATTAACAGCAGCACCACGGGCGCCACGGCCGCATTCACCACACACACACACACCTCACCTACTCACCACGAGGGAGAGAGAGAGAGAGGGGGGGGAGAAAAGTACTGGGCAAAAAATAAACACGGTCTTGCACCAAAATGTCACTCGTGTCAAAAGTCGATATTGGATTTGAAATATAAAGAGAATCACACGCAATATTCAAAAAAGTTACCCTGATACGTAAAGTAAAACATTTGTTGAAACATAGATATTTGTTGATTTCAGGAGGGTTTTTAGTGGGTGTGGTCGAGATATTCGGCGAGTCCCACACACGGGGAAGAGTCATTGCGGCTCCTCTCTATGGTGCGAAACTGCATTTTTCCCTACTTGCATGGGCTCTAATGACCTCGACGTTGACGAGCCCTAAAGCCCCAACAACAAAATAAAAATAAAAAATAAAACATATCATATACGGCTTCCCTTTCTCGTAAATGATCAATTCTTACGTACACATAATGTTCTTCTTCTTCTTCTTCCTAAATAAAGCCGCTGACGATTGCTGATATCATGCATCTTAATCATTTTTATTACATCCCTTAAGGGGAATTTAATATTCCATTATTCAGTTGTAACTTCAAATTTATCACAGAACAATGAAAACAATAGCTTTTAATAATTCCTTTAAGTTAAAGACCATGAACTATACGATAATGAAAAGACAAACGTGGGCATAAATATTATGTTGTTGTTTTTTCATCGATATAACAGTTTTCGCTACTAATAGATGTTTTGCTGCAAAATTCCTCAAAGTAATAACATTTTCATAACTACTAGATCACGAAACCAATGGAAACAACGCACTCATCAAATTAAAACCTTCGGACATAATACGTACTTCTCAAGAAAAAAGGGAGACCATTTATACAGGAACATAACATTTATTTCTCCATCCTCTCCATTAAAAGAATTCGCATTGATAACGAAGATGACAGCTATTCTACAACCGCATAACCAGTTGTCACTAATCTGTAATCAGGTCTCAATGAATAATGAGGTCAGCCAAAGTTCCAAATGAAATGAATCATCACTATCAATAGAGTTTACTTGAGAATCAACATGTTTCGAATACCTGTCTTCACCAAATCTCGCCAGTGGAAATTGAAATCCACTTAATTAATACTCGGAGCTATAACATTTTTATTCGAATAATACACAAGTGTTCATACAGTTACAAACGAAGTTTATAATGTGTACGCCAAATAATTTATGCACACGAAAACTATTACAATACAAGAAGAAATAACATTGATTTGAGCGTTAATATAAGAGCGAATATTAGAAGAAATTACACCTATGTCGAGTGTAGTGCACATCCATCCCCCCTAAACACAATGGACCACGTCACATGGCTCGACGGTAACTTACCATACCGTGAGTGCTTTGAGATGAATTTTCTGTCAGTCAATGGCCTCCATACCACTGGTCACAGCGAGTTCGCCAGCCAAGCACAGCGCGCGCGTTCTAGTCGGGCCGCGGTGTTAGGATAGGTTAGCTTTAGCCACTGGCGCTTTGCGCAACTCACCCACGGTCACGAGCGATGGGATTCAATGTACGATTGTACGGGGTGCTTCGAGCGGTTAGGAGGATAAGCGAGATAACTCGTGGGTAAATGGAGGGGAAGAGAGTGAGAGAGAAAGTAGGGAATGGAGGTGATGGAAGGCAGAACGAGATCAGACGTCAGTGAACACAAAATAGAAATTTTTCAAAACCTACAATTACAGAAAAAGAAAACAATTTTTACACTTTACTCTATGTGCGGTAACAAAAATTGAACCATCGGTAATAAAACTCTTCAATGTCTTTCAAGACATCTTATAATCAATTAGGAGAATATTAACTGGACTCAAAACGTACAAATGGACGCAAAAAGAACAAAAAAAAATACAACAATACTAAAAAAATGCATTAGTAATGAATATGTTTGAGAGAGGAGCAAAGAAAACTAATTCCCGCTGTATCATTTTACTGATATCGTATTTAACTTTAAAGTAAAGAAGGAATGTTGATCGGTCACTGCCATGAGTAATTCATACAGCCACGAACAAGAATAAACACAACAATCCACTTTCAGGGTGTCAAGGCTGTTTTTTTGTGTGAGGAGAATAAATTGAGCCACAGATGTTCATAGGAGGATATTACCTGCAAGCTCCGAACCGCATGCGGGGTCTAACTTATTGGCGACCGCTCCGACCCGTGCAATCATCCTTCAGGACACACAGGGTGAGGTGAGGCAAGGCGTGGTAAGGACGAAGGGTAGGTAGGTGATGGGTGAGCGGAGACGGGGAAGGGGATGCAATGCGGTCGCGCGACGGGGCAGTGACCATCAGTCAGGGCTAATCCGACCGCTGCCGTCGACGTCGCCGCCGCGGGCGGTGGAGTCGCAGCCAACGCAGTTCACCCCCCTGTCCGATGTCGCCGACGCCGTTGGCGTAGCGAACATTAAGTCCGCNCCCCCTCACCGATGTCGCCGACGCCGTTGGCGTAGCGAACATTAAGTCCGCACTAACCACCGTCGCCACCCTAGTCCCACTCCCCTACTCCCTTCACACGACACGCAGCTAAGATACGTCGTTTGATGAGAGCCATCAACAGTATAAAATGTTAGAAACGTAATCAAAAAGAACATGTCTTTTCTGCAGAGATAGTGATACGCGTGTTCTTGTCCTACGTGTCACACAATATCCCACTATTTCATTATATTTCGGAGACATTCTTTCGAAAAAGTCGTAATTTTTTCAATACTAGGCTAAAATATATTAGAAAAAACGTCTTTTCTAAAATTATGCTGTTAGCATTTATTAACAACCAGGTCAAGTTTGCTCAACCCAATTTTTGTCCAATACTTGTATTAGACAGAAGATAAATAAAAGTTGCATTCAAGTTTTAGAGAGAAAAAGTAAAATACTTTCTATGAAAGTACATACTACATCCGTTCAGACAAAATCAAAGCTGTCAGTCACAAGCGAAACAATAAAATGAACATTCGGAGCAAACTAAATCCACAAAAACGAACTCTTTCAAATGAAAAGAACACTGCAGAACAGGTTAGAAACATCCAGCCAATCCTATCACACGATTATAAACAACCTTCAAATTTAGCTGACTTCTGAAAAAAAAATTAACTCTTCGACCACATCTGTTCTCTAAGTTTNAAATTTAGCTGACTTCTGGAAAAAAAAATTAACTCTTCGACCACATCTGTTCTCTAAGTTTGCAGAAATAGTTTAAAAGATAAACGCAGTAAAGGTACGTCAAGTCCAAGTCAGTCGCCTCCTTTTGCTGCACACTGTATACGGTCGACAGAAAAGTTTCTTTCAAATCCTAAGCGTTGAAAGGGAGCAAATCATCCGCTCCATTTCACACCCGAATCTGGAAAAGGGTATTCACGCTCTGTCCTTTCCCCTTCAGCACGTTTAGGGTGGGAGTTTGTCTCCTTGAGAAACCCCGATTTAAGATACTGGGGCAGCTACACTGCGAAGGAATGAAGAAACATTTTGTTTCAGCACTTCATAAAACAAACTCTCAACATTACAGCACGATAATAAGTTTTAATGACATGAAACACACTGTGTTCAGAAACGGACAGGAACCTATGAAAATGATAATTCTGATACATTTAACCTCGGGTTTTTTTATATCCTATTACAAGAAACACGTGGTTTGTCAGCTACAGCTCTATGGAATTATTTCAACAATCGTTATTAATTTTTTAATTAACGTT
This sequence comes from Laupala kohalensis, assembly GCA_002313205.1. Taxonomy (NCBI): domain Eukaryota; kingdom Metazoa; phylum Arthropoda; class Insecta; order Orthoptera; family Trigonidiidae; genus Laupala; species Laupala kohalensis. The sequence continues at coordinate 714 of NNCF01131370.1, read as the reverse complement.
GGCAATTTACAGTTGTTTCCATCATTGCCCAGTTTAACAGAAATGAAACTGTCATAGATAACTCCTAATCCTTTCTTCAAATAAAGCACAGTAATATTGTGGCAGTTAACACGTAGTCATTATACTTAAAATAAAGCGTAAAATTTTGATGACGGAATCGTGGTGTTTTTAATTACACGATGAAAAACAATGGACTTAAAGCGTATGTTACAAAACGAAGCATTTATTGTAATGTTGAAAATGAAGAGAGGGTGGCATGTGCGGCTGTAACACAACGGTATATATTAGAGACAGTAAGAGATCTTATAGTGTAATTAAAATGCGTAAAATATATTTGTGTTCAAACTACAATAAAATATAATAAATTATTTAAACTGAAGAAGGATTGCACGGTCCGAAATAATATAATTCGTAAATGAAGACCTGATAATTCACGATCAAACTATAACATTTGGCACCCAACGTTTTAACTTTCCTAAATATGATTACTCTACTTCAATTGTTTCATACAATGTAAGTAACAGCAACCACTCGAGCTGTGGGTTACAAATCAGAAGAAATAATGTTGTGAGTATTCTCTTCAGATACATATTCTCCTCAGAAGAGCTGCTCTAAATCAACAATTCTTGTGAATGGATTCAAACTATTCCTATAAGAATTTTGCTACATGAAATGTACGTCACATTTGTTGGTGTTTGTTATATATTTCTAGCA
>NNCF01131369.1:81618-95625 GCA_002313205.1 Laupala kohalensis | reverse complement strand
TTTTGAAGAAATATTTGACTTTGTGAGTATCTGTCTCTGTGAGGCAAGCATTGTTCAAGTGTGTTCCGCGAGATAGGGAAAGTAACTGAAATCATTGTAATTTGGTGCTAAAGAGTATTATTAACGGAAGAAATTGGCATTGAAATAATCATTTTCCGCGTTAAATGTAATTCACTTTTGGAAGACAATCCGAGAAGAAAGATAATAAAAAATAGAGCAAATCAATGAACTTTGAATCGAATTTCCAGACCACGAATCATAAGAGCTCATTACGTGCTTAGCTTTTGAAAAGATTTTTTTATTGTGTTAAATTTCAGGGAGTAATTTATGTCATTGCACGATATATGCTTGGTGAGCTAGAAACGACGTAGCACAATTTATTTGTAACGAGATTTTTTTACATTTGTTCTGTAATTTTATGTGGGATTATTTGAATGTTGTAACGATTATTTATGTCAACTGTTTAATTATCAGAATATACGTTGTTCATTCACATCAGAAGTCCGAATTTTTTTATTTAATTATATTATCATAACTTGTACCCCCAATATTTATTTCCACATTGTATATCGTGAAGCAAGGGTACGTTAGAATATATATATGTTGTTCTGTGAGTTCCCGCTTTCACTTGTGATATTGGTGTATGTAGTGCCCAACGTGACGTGAGGGAAGAGTGGACGGGTACAGCTAAGCTCCCTACGCTCGTGTGTATATGTGCGTGGTATAATTTTGCGTGCGAGGGAATAAAACGGTGATAAAACATTTCCTTATGGAGCGTGTAGAAGCATCAGCGACCGCCATTTCCTTATCGCCATGGAGCGTGTAGAAGCATCAGCGACCGCCAGCGACAGCTGTCGGCGGCCACCGGTACTACTACCGGCGGGCGATTTGAACGGGCCAGCCGCTACACCTGAGAGCGTAACGGACCTGATGCCGAAAATGGAAGAGTTGGCGAAGATTATCCGCGCACACGCTGATTTCATGACGTCGCGTAGTAACGTGCACCATGAAATAAAAAAGTACGCGAGGATAATCCAAGCGAATTTTTCACTTCTGAGAACCGAATTCGGTAAGTGGACGGGGGAGAGTGTGAACCGCGCGTGCCAGGGCACGCAAACCACGCCGGAGAAGAAGAAAATGAACAGAAGGAGAGGGAAAGGCGAAATCCTACCGCTCAACCTGGAAGATGAGGCAGAGGTAGCCACCGCACCTGAGAGGGTGCTCCAGACCGCCGTAGAGGCGCAACCGGGCGTCAGTGGAAAGGAGAGTACAAGGAGCGCAGACCCCGCAGGCGATCGGGATGAGGAGGCTGATCGAGGAGCCGCTCTGGGGTGGAAGACAGTTACACCACGCAAGAAAAAGCGCCAGAAAACGATGAAAGTCCGTCCTGACGCACTGGTGGTGAAGACGAAGGGAGGATCTTCGTACGCGGACATCCTAAGATCCCTCAAAGGTGATCCGAGTCTGGAAGATCTAGGTTCCAGGGTTAAAAAGATCCGCAGAAATGCGGCTGGACACCTCATGCTCGAGTTGGACGGGAAAAGTCGACAGAAGACGGAGCAACTTCGTGTCGCCGTGGCGGGAAAGCTGGAGGAGATCGCGGAGGTAACCAGCAAAACGCCCACGAGGCTTCTCGAACTGAGGGATTTGGACGAGCTGACTCAACCAGAGGACGTCCGTGATGCTCTCCAAAATCTGTTGGCAGTGGAGGGAGGCCTTCATGTTGATGCTGTGAAATCCCTGCGTAAGGCATACGCAGGAACACAGACGGCAGTTGTCGTTTTGCCTGAAGAACTGTCAAGAAAAGCCCTCGAAATCGGCCAAATCAAAGTCGGCTGGATAGTAAGCCGCATCCGTGAAAAGTTGTGTACTACGAAGTGCTTCAGGTGCCAAGGATTTGGGCACATTGCGTGAGCCTGCAAGGGCCCCGATCGATCCGAGCAATGTTTTCATTGTGGAAAAGACGGGCATAAAGCTGGAAACTGCGAGCAAGAGGTGCCCCACTGTGCGCTGTGTGCTGGGAGGGGTAGCAACAAACATCGCACAGGTAGTTACTCGTGTCCAGCATATCAGCAGGCTCTCAAAGAAGCATCACGGAAGAGAACCCGAGTATGAAGATACTTCAACTCAATCTCAATCACTGCGCTACAGCTCAAGAACTACTGAAGCAATCTGTCAGAGAACTTAACATCGACGTAGCAATCTTGAGCGAACCGTACGTGAGCTGTGAATCCCGGCGGTGGATAGCGGACGAAACAGCGGGCGCGGCTTTATGAATATACGGCGGGAAATATATCCAAGAGGTACAGCAGGGCAAGCTATCGGGATTCGTTTGGGCAAAGATAGACGGTGTATACATCTACAGTGTGTATGCCCCTACCCAGTGCATCACTAGAAGAATTTCAAGACATGCTGAACCAACTCGTGTGGGATGCCAAGCACCACAAACCTCTGATAATTGCTGGCGATTTGAACGCCTGGTCGACGGAGTGGGGTAGCCGAGTAACTAACCGGAGGGGGGAAGCTGTACTCGATACACTGTCCACGCTGGATGTCGTCCTCCTAAATACGGCAAATAAACCATCCTTTGTTAGAGGTGGCAAATGCTCCACAATAGACTTAACGTTCGTCAGCGAGAGTCTCGCCAATAGGGTTGCCTCGTGGGTCGTCAGCGACTTGTACACCCACAGTGACCACGAAGCAATCCTGTTTGAAGTGACCGCGTATACCGCAAAGGCAGCGCGCAACCAGGCGGGCGATGGTCGTCGTTGGAACGCGAAATCCTTCGACAGCGAGTCGTTCGCTGTATTGCTGGAGAATGAACAGAGGCTTACGGGCTCAGCAGAAGATAAAGCAGAGCAGCTCATGGGGCAAGTCGTGGATGCATGCGATGCCTTTATGACGCGGCATAAAAACACTAATCGACGGCCACAAGTCTACTGGTGGAGCGACGAAATAGCCGAGCTCAGAAGAAAATGTCTCCGCGTCCGGAGATCTTACCAGCGTGCGAGAGGACGAGCGGCATTTGAGGAACTGCGAGAACAGCACAAACAGGCCCGAAGTGCTCTCAAGAAGGCCATTAAAGTGAGTAAACGCCGTGGCTGGAAAGAGCTATGCGATGAAGTGGACCGGGACCCATGGAGTAGACCGTACAAGGTGGTCATGTCGCAGCTGAAATGTCGCTCTAAGCCATCCCCGAGGGATCCGGAAATTATGGAGAGGATTGTGAAGACATTGTTTCCCCACCAAACACGTTCGGACACGGACCTGTTCGTAAATGGAAATCCGACAGAAGAAATACCAGCCATTACAGTGGGTGAACTCTTACAGGCTTCCGAAAGAATCGGCATTGCGAAAGCTCCGGGAGTGGATAGCGTTCCGAATGTTGCCATGAAGGAATGCTTCAGAGCAAGACCAGATTTGTTCCTAGATACCTACAATGCGTGTCTACAAGAAGGAAGCTTTCCCCGAAGATGGAAGCGGCAAAAGCTAATGCTTCTGCTAAAGGGTAGAAAGCCATCGACTGACCCCTCGTCCTTTCGCCCGATATGTCTGCTAGACACTGCCGGGAAGGTACTTGAGAGGATTATTTGCAATAGATTGGAGGAGTATACGGAACGAACTCATGGCCTCTCCGAGAGACAGTTTGGATTCCGCAAGGCCAGATCCACCACCGACGCAATCGACATCGTCGTTGACACTGCCCGCAAGGCAACTGCAGGCAAGCGCTGGAGACGAGGGTCTAAGAAGTACTGCGCCATAATCACCCTAGATGTGAAGAACGCATTCAATACGGCAAACTGGGGCAACATTATGAACTCGCTGCGTTCGCTGGGTGCGTCACTAGGTTATACAGTAGTTCAAAAGAAAAATTGACGTTCCCGCCTTGAAGGTATAGTAAAATATTCTTCAAAAAGCAGTTGACCGCCGGGAACAGCAGTAAATCATATCACAGATGCTACTTTCTCGCAACAGGGTAGTTCAAACTTACGCTACCAGGGCGCGCCAGTAACCGGCTGAATATTATTAGGCTTCAAAGGAAATATTTCTGAATTCCTGCGTCAGAGAGCGCGGCGGAAGCTCGACCTTGACCGTCGAATAATATGGTATTCAATTGTTTTTGTTTTTTGTATATTTTTAGGACTGCCTTTGTACGACCACGAGACGAAGAATAAAAAATACGTATTGTATCGTATATAATTTGTTTTATGCTCATTTTTTTCATATTGAAACATTTATTTACCATTCACATTATAAATAGTTCTTGATTGAACATATTATTGGCGTGGACATTGAATTTGTTCACGACAATGAAATCTTGTTTTTTATAAGCTCCAATGAGATTAATTCTTCTTAAACAATAGGTGTATATTTTTTATTGAAGAGATCTTCGCATTCACTCTTGTGAAAACGCTGTTCCTAGGAGCTGGTTCCAACCAGACGACTTCTAGCTGAAATTTATGTCAGAAATTTGTGTTTCGTGTTAAACAAAAGTGGTACCGAAATCCAAGGATTGAAGCAGGGACCTCTCAATATCGGACGATTCTGATCTTCAGATGAGTATATGGTAGAAATTATTGAATAATTCTGTGAAACTAAACAGTGAAAATTCTTCATTGTTTATTCTTCACACACCATCTCAGGTTTGACAGTTGATAATAGAGAATTGATTAATCTTATACTCATGCATGTTAGCACCCTAGAACATTTCTCTGCAAGGTGTTAATGTTTCATAATTCCTTGTTTTTTTTTGTATAAAACTTGAATAGACCCTTGATTGTCATTCAAATGGATACCTTGTCTAATTGAGTTGTTTTAGCAATCTTACTATTGCATGTTATTACTACATGTGATTACTCCTTACTCTTACAGGTTTTTTAATATAAAAACCAAACCTTAAAAAATTTGAAGTGTGTAGGCATATAAAAGGAATTTTCTCTTAAGAAGCTACAATCAAGTTAGAATGCATTGAAATCTAACTGGTTAAAAATTGTTGAAAAGTGTTGTTTAGTTAATTGTTCCTTGTCTTAAAAAGGTATTTAAACCATTTATTCTCCTCCGCTTGTACGTCATCATGCCGAAATCAAAGAAAAATTTTGAATTGAAGTTATTGTATATACAAAAATCACTTCACAAGCTGACAACATTTCTTGACGAAGGTGAAGTGTCATTAACTCAAGCTGAGAACAGGTTAGCTTATTTAGAAACGATCTGGGCTGAATTAAGTAAGCTAATAGAGGAATCAGATGTTATATTGAACCAAGAATTGTTATCTGAACTAGATAATTTGTATCTTAACACAAAGGATAACATTACCTCACTTATAAAAAATTCTAAAAATGAAAGCTCTGTAAACTCTCGAAAATCTGTCAAGAAGTATCGCGCGACACGGGGCGAAACTTCGATCTGTCTACTACCCAGGTTGAGTGTCTATCCCGTGCATTTACCGGTGTCATTACAGGGTCAAATGCAGCAGCTGTGCTGACTGGGATTCTCCCTACGTTGCAAATTAACTATTGACCAGGCCTCTCGAGGAGGAATGACGTGCTACTGGGTGATACGGGAGGCTTTCACACGATATCACAACTTCCCATGGGCAGAAGTGCACTGGTTACTAACGGTTGACTTCAACAACTTCAATGTCGCAAGACAACTTGTCGGTGATAATGAATACTACGGTTTTGCTGATAGCTTAGGCGATGCATCCGCGACGAGATAGAAGTCGCTATCGTGGATGTGCATCGAACTATTCGTGAAGCACGCAGATTCGGAGTATTGCAGCTTAACCAACTGTCGGGAAGCTACACGCAATCCGGATCACAAGGCAAACTCCAGCTGCTTATCGATGGATATATCCCTGAATTGCCCGCCGCCGACCATGACACTGCCAACGCTATGGCTGAATACTTCCGCCTAGGAACCGGTCATTAAGGAGACAGTGCGTGTTCCACACAACTCTCGTGTGCATGTGGGACTATAGAACAGTGGTTGCGGTATCTACGCATGTGGCCTGCTGTCAGTGACACTCATGGTCACCAGTAATGGGTGCCGAGCAAATCGCCATCCCCTTTAGACACGGGTTCTTATACGGTATGTAATCACTAGTTTATACGGTAGTTCAAAAAAAATTGACGTTCCCGCCTTGAAGGTATAGTAAAATATTCTTCAAAAAGCAGTTGACCGCCGGGAACAGCAGTAAATCATATCACAGATGCTACTTTCTCGCAACAGGGTAGTTCAAACTTACGCTACCAGGGCGCGCCAGTAACCGGCTGAATATTATTAGGCTTCAAAGGAAATATTTCTGAATTCCTGCGTCAGAGAGCGCGGCGGAAGCTCGACCTTGACCGTCGAATAATATGGTATTCAATTGTTTTTGTTTTTTGTATATTTTTAGGACTGCCTTTGTACGACCACGAGACGAAGAATAAAAAATACGTATTGTATCGTATATATTTTGTTTTATGTTCATTTTTTCATATTGAAACATTTATTTAACATTCACATTATAAATAGTTCTTGATTGAACATATTATTGGCGTGGACATTGAATTTGTTCACGACAATGAAATCTTGTTTTTTATAAGCTCCAATGAGATTAATTCTTCTTCAACAATATTTGTATATTTTTTATTGAAGTGATCTTCGCATTCACTCTTGTGAAAACGCTGTTCCTAGGAGCTGGTTCTAACCAGACGACTTCTAGCTGAATATTATGGCAGAATTTTGTGTTTTGTGTTAAACAGTCATTGACCAATTTCGTCCTTGAATTAGCACGGCCTCTCAAGTCAATTGCGCTTGCTTTCGTTACATTTTTTTCTAAATTGTTCTTTTCCAATTTTTGTGTGTAGATTATTGTGAAAATGTCAAAAAAGACCTGTGACCGGTCCAGCAATAAGGATATTGAGGAAATCCACGTTCTGCTTCTCAATGACGCTGATGAGGATCCTGCTACGAATGAAGAAGACGGCGAAGAAAGCGACATCGCATCCTACAATGAACTAAGCGAACGAGCAAGTGTTTCTGAAACCGAGCAAGATGGAGACGAATCAGGCACCATTGATGAAGGGCGATCCGACCAAAGTAATGATGTATTTATTGGGAGACATGGAAAATCAATTGGTTCAAGAAACCTCCACCTCGTAATCGACGCACCAGCGCTCAAAATATTATGATTCACCTCCCAGGCGTAAAGAGTGCAGCCAAAAATGACAAAACCGACCTGGAATGTTCGGAATTGTTTTTTTCTAAAGAGATTCTCGATACGATAGTTAAGTTCACTAATCAATATATAGACAAAATAAGAAGCAACTTTCATAGAGAACGGGACATTAAACTCACAGATCACGTTGAGATCAACGCATTTATAGGTTTACTTTATTTAGCATGAGCATTTAGAGGTAGCAGACAACGTCTGGAGGATCTTTGGGGCTCAGAAAGGGATGGGGTAGAAAAATTTGGGTTGGTTATGAGTGTCAAGTGGTTCAAGTACCTCCTACGGTGTCTCCGTTTTGATGGTCGAAACACCCGAGAACAACGGTCTAAATATGACCGACTTGCTCTCATCCGTGATTTGTTTGAAGCTTTTGCATTAAACTACCAAAACAGCTTTGTCCCGGGGGAAAATTTAACCATTGACTAGATCATAGGTGGGGAACCATGCGGCCTCCGCGAGGTTCTTGTGCGGCCCTTTGCCACCTAGTACAAAATGGTAGAGTTCGTTTCAAACAACTATTGTACATCAACGCCATGACAGTTGCGCGAAAAATCCCGCCAAAGACAGTCATATTGTAACATGACGTCAGAATACTAGTCTGAAACGGACTCTAACACGCATGAGCGAGGCTCTGGCCCACAGACCATCCGTTTCAGACTTGGACACTCAATGTTAATTTTTTAAACAGTTTTTAGCGCCCCCAAGTTGCAATAAGAATGAACTAAACGAAAAAAAAGCCGGCTTATGTGTGTGTGTTTTTTCTTTTTTCTTATTTTTTTCTTTTTTCTTTTCTTCGGTTTCAGATCTCCCATTTGAGTGTCACACCTTGCTTTGGCTTCTCTGACTCGCATCTCTCAACGCTTCCCTGTTGCGATCTTCAGCAAACTGTAGTTAACAGTGCGTGCTTATAACAGTTACACGGTTTTATTGTATTTCTAGAAAGTATACACTTTGTTAAAGATATTATTTGATATTCGTTTTTTTATCCATCATGTCAAATAGTAAGAGAAGAAAATTAGGTGATGAAAACAGAACATTTAATGTAGAATGGGAGTTAGATTTTTTCTTTACTGCTGAGAAAGATAAAATGATGTGTTTGTTGTGCAATACAGTTTTAAATACTTAAAAAAAAGCGAATGCAAATAAACACTATTTGACTCATAAAGAACATAAATATTTCGCTTTAGAAGGTGAATCACGAAAAGCTGCACTTCAAAAGTTGAAAAATGAGAAGCATCATCAGCAGGCATCTTTTAGTGCCTTTGTAAATCAAAATTCCGCTGCAGTTGCTGTTACGTATAAAATAGCACATATACTTGGAAAAAGGGGCAAACCATTTAGTGACATTGAAATAATTAAAGAATGTATTGTTGAAGCAGTGAGTATGTTAGATCCAAGAAATGTCGACAAATACAAACAATTACCTCTTTCAAGAAGAACTGTAACAGATCGACAGCACGAATTAGCGCAAAATGTAACAGAGCAACTTCATACAATTATACAAAATGAAGATGTTTATTTTTCAATTGCTTTAGATGAAAGCACTGATAAAACAGATTCGGCACAAGTTTTATATTTTATTCGTGCTATAACTAAAGATTTTCAATGTTACGAAGAACTACTTGCGTTGGGTACACTAACTGGAAGAACTCGCGGAGCCGATATTTTCGAAAACTTCAAAGAAGTATGTAATAAATTACAATTGAATGTCAGTAATTTAGTCAGTGTCTGCACCGATGGCGCACCTTCCATGAGAGGCAAAAAAGAAGGATTCGTTGCTTTGTTAAAAAAGGAAAACTTAAACTTGAAAAAATTGATATCATTTCACTGCATTTTGCATCAGCAAAATCTACCATTTTGCAAGACACTCTGGATAGAACCATTGCCATTGTCAACTATATTCGCGTAAATGCAATGCGTTATCGTGAATTTCGGCAGATGCTCTCATTAGATGAGGAAACGTATAGTGTTGACCTACCATACTACTGCAAGGTTCGCTGGCTATCAACAGGTCAGGTTTTGATAAAAGTTTTGTCTTTACGACGACAAATTTTAAACTTTTATCAAGAACAAGGAAAACAATGTGATCTATCAGATGAAGTATTTCTCAGAAACCTTGCATTTTTGTCTGATATGATGACAAAACAAAACAATTTAAATATTTGCCTGCAAGGTGAAACGAGGTATATTTATGAAATGTGGCAAAAGATCCAAGCGTTTAGAAAAAAATTATCATTTTTCAAAACATTGCTTTGTCGATCGGAAATATCTGCACAACACTTCCCGGAGCTAGCTAAAATGTTAAATGAGCAGAACTGTGAAAATAAAATATTCGATGAATATGTAGGTGTCTTGGATTGTTTAATAGAAGAGTATACTAATAGATTTTCTGATTTTGACGAGCACACTCCTGCTATGAAACTGGCATTTGAACCACATTTAATAGATATATCCGAGGCTCCTGCAGAACTACAAATGGAGTTAATTGATTTAGGGGAAGATAGTATCATCAAATCCCTTTTTAACGCTAAAAAGGATCCCATAGAAATCTGGAAAAATGCTGTTGAATATCCATGCCTTCGAGAACATGCTCGCCGTTTACTTTCCTGCTTCGGAAGTACCTACTGTTGCGAGACAACATTTTCTCTCATGTCAAAAATAAAAACAAATTTAAGAACGCAAATTACAGATGCACATTTAGAGGATCAATTAAAGCTGTGTGTTACGAAGCTTGATCCAAATATACAATTACTGTCAAACAAAAAACAAAGCCAAATAAGTCACTAACTTAGTGAATAAAAAAATATTTTTTATTGTATTTTTTTATAATATTTTTATATTATTTTATATGTATATTATATTTAAAATTTTGTAGTATTATATTTTATTTTTTCTATATAATGCAATAAATTGTTAAATCTATAGAAAAACTATAATAATTTCACAAAAGTCACTTTCTTAGGTCAATCAGCTTATGCGGCCTCTCTTATTGCTGCCTAATTTAAATGTGGCTACTAATAGTAAAAAGGTTCCCCACCTCTGGACTAGATGCTGCCTGGCTTTTGAGGAAGGTGTCCATTTCGGCACTTTATACCCTCCAAGCCTAATAAATATGGCATTAAACTGTTTGCCCTCTGCGATGCAAAAATGATGTATACCTACAATTTAAAGGTTTACGCAGGGAAACAGCCAGATGGTCCCTTCATAATCAGAAATAAGCCATCAGATGTTTTAGAAGACTGGCTGGCCCGATACACGGATCTGGGCGTAATCTTACTGGTTTACAGATTTATCACTAGTTGATGAATTAAAAACCAACAAACTGTCTTATGTCGGGACTGTCAGGAAAAACAAAGCTCAACGGGTAAATTTGCTTGTTTCATTCCAGAGGTCGGGAACTGAGCGTATGTCTGTCGTAACACGGCAAAACTGGAGTTTTCCGTATTTTTTTTCAGAGCCAATTTATTCGTTTCAAAGAGTTACACTATATACTTGTCCCTTAGGAAGATTCGACATTTTTTCGGGACCTAAAAACCGACATGGGGATTTTCCAGCGACGCAAAATGGGACGGGGCCTGTCAGGCCGGTTGCACCCAACCTGGGGAATTCGGGAATTGCGCCTCATGAAGGGTTAACGGGTCTACGCTACTACGCCTCTAAAGCGTATTGATACCAATACCTAACGATCAATTTCCTTATTCATTTCAATGTATCACTATGTAGGTATTCTCCCCTAAATTGCGAAAAATAGTAACTGCGAATTTATCACCTGGTGCTAAGTCTATGTCTTCATTTTCTCCTTCCACCGACTCCCCCAAGACTATTTCTTTACTTTCACTACCGCTATCATCTATCCCTGTAATTTCACCATCTGTTTCTACATGTATGCCTTCTACTTTCACCACCTCGTCTACTGCCCCTCTTATTTCTGCATCTACTTCATTTTCCTCTGACACCCCCATGACTTCTTTCTCACATTCTACATCTGCCTCGCCAAGACCACTGGCTCCTTTGGATTCTTTTGAACAGCATTGTTTCGCAACTCCTCGGCCTGGTAAATTACGTAGTTCAAATGATAACTTGAATTTACGTAATTTAAAGGATTCATCTCTTAACTTGACCTGGATCGATGCCACAAGGCACTGTGACTTGACTCCTCGTAAGAGGTTGCTGTATCGATACGGGAAAACTAAGGAGATGCAATTAAAGAGGAGGAAATTGCAACAGAGATATGCCAGAGGTAAGCAGGACTTAGAAGAAGATTTGAAGATGTCTTCATTACGTGGCATCTTTGGAACTACTACTGGTAACTTGCTTACATCTGTACTATCTTATGCGAGCAAAACTCCCAAAGGAAGGAGATGGTCTTTCGATGATAAGATTCTCTTTCTCTCTTTGTATAACAGGGGCCCCCGTGCCTATCGCTTTCTTAATTTAAACAACATTCTTCCTTCTCCAAGAACCTTGACGGGTATGCTCCAAGGAGCTAACCTTCAAGCTGGGATCAATGAGGGCGTTTTTTCCATTATTGCGCTATCTATGAAGGTAATGTCAGAGAAAGACCGTCTGTGTTACTTGATGTTTGACGAAATGTCAATCACAGAGAACCTGCGGTACAATCCGAATTGGACGTCATAGATGGTGTCGAGGATCTTGGACATTTAGGGAGAACTTCGCGTCCTGCGAAGTATGCCCTAGTGTTCATGCTTCGTGGTCTGGTGAAGAAATGGAAGCAGCCCGTATCTTTCTATTTCTCTGCCTCAGGAATGTCCTCAAATGATCTCCAGATGCTAATAAAGGAAGTGCTTCTGCGTTGTTGGGACGCAGGCTGTATCGTCCTCGCTACAGTCTGTGATATGGGCTCCAGCAATAGGGCAGCACTGAAATTATTAGGTTCTTCCCCTTCCAACCCCTTCTTTCACCTTGAGGGACAGAAGGTTGTTACTCTTTTTGATGCCCCTCACCTCCTGAAATGCTGCAGAAATGCCTTAATTAATTATGACATTGGATGCAGCATTGAAGGGGGAGGAGGAGGCATCTTCTCAAGAGGTTGTGCTGAATGGCAGCACATTGTCTCCTTCCATGAGCAGATAATGCATCCTTTATGAGATGTGTTCCGAAGCTCACCAAAGCACATGTACATCCAAATAATAAGCAGAAGATGCGTGTGAAGTTTGCTGCTCAGGTGATGAGCTATACCACCAGCGCTCACATACACCAAGCAGTATCTTATGGTAAGTGTTCTTTGTAATTTCGATTTTATATGAAATGCTCCATAACTTGAAATTTATAATTATTTTCACCTTTGTTGTAGGCATCCTTCCAGGCTCAGCATTGGTCACATCGAGCTATCTAAATTTTGTGAACAAAATATTCGATAGCCTAAATGGCTACTCGATTGGTCGTGCTGGTAAGTAAAAGCTTACTGTCTTGGAACTAATGTTGTTTAATGACTTAAAATGAAGTTAAAACGTTGAGTTCTTTTCACAAAAGAGATACTGTTTGTCCATAAAATGTCATCTTTCATTATTTATTTCATTAGAATATGTAATGGACATTGATTTTAGTAAAAACTGATTAATATTGGTGTTTTGTTAATAATAACATTGTGTGTTGCAGATGCCTCAAGTTTTAGACATGGCTTTGGTGATGCTTCGGGACATTTTGCCTTGTGGAAGGAGGCAATGGCAGAGATTATGGGGTGGGTATTTTACCCGAAAGAAGGAAGAAGACGTGTGAGAACACTTCCGTTTCAAAGTGGGCTAATTACCACCATGAATGGAATGGGGCATTTACTCCAGTTAGTAAAGATGTATAATGTTAAAGTTTTGAGTCCCCGTGCTATCAATCAGGATGCATTGGAGAACTTGTTTGGTCTAATTCGATCAGACTGCGGTTGTAATTATCAACCCTCTATGAGTCAGTTCATTTCTGCATTGAGATTTGCATCATGATTCGACTAGCATTTTGCGACATTACTAGTGGAGCAAACTGTGATTCAGATGATGCACATCTTCTTTGCAATCTGAAGGAATTCATTTGTGGTGCTCATATTGTACAACAGGACAGTGTATCAGTGAATGACACCACTTCCAACGACGAACATGATGCTGAGCCTAAGTCTAATCAATTGTCAACTGTGGGGAACAGTTCTGTCGATTTTTCTTTGGCTAATGCAAGTGTCTTGTATGTTGCTGGATATGTTGCCAGGAGAGTTTTGAGTAGAGTTTCTTGTGATATTTGCAAAAGACTTCTCCTTACCGAGGATCCTGATGTCCATTTTCATGGTAGCATGTTATTCAGAGAATACACTGCTGATGAACGCAGACTTACTTATTCTAGTGAGGAGTTAGTACAGTCTGTGTCTCAGGGTGCAAACATCGTGGATGACATGTTAAATGAAAATCCACACATGCCTCGGGTTTTGCAAACTATCAAGGAATCACAAGGATTGAATTAGGTTGGTTGAATGAAATGAGTGCAAGTGAGAGTGAATGTTTGAGCACGGGGACTCATATTAATCATATAGGTAGTGTTAAGGAATTAATTGTGATGGCAATATGCCGGATTTGGGTTTGGGGTCTGGAATCATACAACCCCATTAATCCGGCTCAGGGGACACCAGAGTCACCTTCTCCGAGTTCACCTGAGTAATTCTTAACTGGCGCCTCCTCGTGGCGGACCTGGGCAACGTTACATATTGGCTTGTACTTGTACAAGTTGATGTGTAACGGCAAAGTTCAGTTGAAGACCCAGTCGCTCGGGGTATAACGAGCAACCCTGTCCAGGGT
>NNCF01131369.1:6754-76694 GCA_002313205.1 Laupala kohalensis | reverse complement strand
AAGGAAATAAAGGACGTCGAACATCGCGTCGAGGTGAAAGTAGAAGGGGTACGTGATGAAATCAACTCACGGATGGGTAGCGTGACGTCAGAAGTGGAAGAAAAGTTCGCGCAAGTTAATGATAGATTGAACAATGTCGCGGAGGGCCGAGGGGTGAGCAGTGCGTCTAATTTAAACATTCCATCGCATTTATTATTCAGAGGAGAGGGAGGAGATCATCCTTGCTCGTTTATGAAGGCCGTGGAACAGTACTTTTCCCTATGCAATTTTTCGGAGGCGACTAAAGCGAAGTTAATGACACAGATGATGGCGGGTAATGCTAAAATCTGGTTAAGTACTTTAGATAATTATCCTGAAACCTTCGAGGAATTTAAAAGACAGTTCTTTGCGCGATATTGGAGTAATTCAGACCAACTGAATTTTAAAATGTCGTTAATGAATGGATCCTATGCTGTATCAATGAGAAGCATGCGGAATTATTGTGCGAAGAAAATTGCTATGCTGAAAATGTGTACTCCTCCCGTAGACGACAGAGATCATTGCGATGTTAACGAGGCACTTCAATCCCACAATTCAAAATTTGCTTAAGAGTGCGGGAATTACGTGCAGTGACAGATTTCAGAGCCTGTTAGGGGAATACGACGCGACATATTCGAGCATGCCGAGAATATCGAGACCAGCGGCTCAGGTAAATTCAATAAATTTTGCCGGTAGAAATAATTACCGGGGGTCATCAAGTAACCATTGGCGAGGAACTATCAGGAATTCGCGCAATTCGCCACCAACTGACCGGAGACCTTATTTAAGGGAAGAATCGGAGGATGTTGAAAGAGCATTNATCGCGAGCAGCGGGAGGCGACGGCGATCGCACAGGAACCAGTGACTAGCACCACGGAGCCGGGAAACGGACCGAGTTCGTCGCGAGAAGGGACAGCGGGACGGACGACGATCCAAAAGATAGGAATGTCCCGATAGAAATCAGCATGTATCTAGAGAATGACGCATTGTTGTGGGAAAAAGCTAGGCGAAAATACATTCAAGAGTATCCCATAACAATAAAAGAAATTCAGGAGGAGAGGGCCACGACGAACCCGAGGTCGACGGAGGTTAGAACATGTTTCGGGGAGAAGCCTGAAGAAGGTAGTCGCACGCCAATAATTATTGATGAACAGGGGAGACGCGTAGCGACAACGTCCATGCTGAAGCCGAGACGTGGAGTAGGTCAGGGAAGCGATGTAGGATCGTCGCGAGAAGGGGCGGCGGCACCGGAGAATTACGGTCTCGAAGATGAGGATTTTCTGTGGTAGAAAATTGCAGGAACGCCTAGATGCTGGTGAGGCGTACTTTTGGGTGCGATGGAGGGGGCACTCAAACATGTTCTGAATGAACATGGCGTGGAAGGGTAGGATGGCGTAGGAGATTTAGTAGACATGTGTGTTTTTGATTTTAGTAGATTTAGATATGAGATTATATTTTGTGATTAGTGATGGGTTAGTAAAGAAGTTTTTGTGAGAACATGAGTATTGTTTGGAGGATTGAATAGGATGTTGTATGGGAGAGTTGTTTGAGGAAGAGTAGATGTAGATGAGATATTATATGATATTTGAGAAGTTTTATAGGAGATAGTTTGTTTGAGATTTATGGAGAGTAAGTGGTTGTCTTAGGGAGATGTTTTCCTGTGACATAGCGTTGAGAGGATTTTGTATGGAGATGGAGTGTAGATGAGATGGTGATATATTTTGTGCGAGTCTTAAAGAGACGTTTATGGGAGAGGTTTTGAGATATTTGTTGGGAGATGAGAGGATATTATTGAGTTGAGATATTGTGTGACATGCAATCATGTTCTTGGGACATGGCATGTTAGGGCGTGTTAGGATGATGGGATTATTTTGGTGAGATGTATAGGAGGTTGTTGTAGAGTAATATGTGGTTTTCTTAGGAAGATGTTTTTTGTGACATGGCGTAGAGGGAGTAGATGTGGATTTTCTTATTTGATGTGTCGAGGAGAGAGGTTTTGATACGAGTTGTAGGAGTTTGATTGGTGAGGATTATTTTGCGATAGGTGTGTTTTTGTCGAGTAGTCATAGAGAGATGTTTTGGGAAGATTAGTTGTATGATTTGTGAGATAAATATTCGTGAAAGGATATTATTGAGAGGAGATATTTCCAAACATGTTCTGAGAGGGACATGGCGGAGATGACGAGTGTTTATGGCGTAGAAGGATGTGAAGGATAAGAGTAGGATTTCTGGAATAGTTTCTTGATTAGGATTATTTTGAGGTAGTGTTTATGATATCTTTTTGTGTAAGGATGGTGGAGGTAACAAGGGGTGGATTTTCCTAGGGGAATGTTTTGGAGACTTTGTTTGAGAGATTTTTTTTTGATTAGGATATATTTGGAGATTTTGTTTGGATAGGTAAGGAGTGTTTATTTTGAGGTATGATTATGTAGGCATGTTCGAGTGGGGCATGGCACATAATTTCTGGGGAAGTGTTCATGACGAGGTGGATTTTGAGATATGTTTAGAGATGTGTAGGACACAGTTTGTGATCTGGAATGTAAAAGGAAAGAAGTGCATATTTTCGGTTAGGTTTTGTGTATGATCCAGAGACATGGACATATTGTAATAATTTTATTTTTTTATTTTTGGAACAGTTCTGAGGAGACAATAAACCGTTTAATAGCAGCAATTTATATAGGAAGATTTCGTTGTAGAAAAAATTATTCTATTTTGAAGGGTGTAAACAAAATTTAAATTTTTTTCTAATTAGAGAGGGGGTTATATAACGAACCAGATTCGTTAGTGAATCATTTGGTATTTATTAGAATTTTATAGGGGATGTAATGGCCGAGTTATACAAAAATGCGTGGAACGTCCATTTGAATGTAGCGCCGAGAGGGGTGTATTCTGAGCGTGATACGAAGCGACGGAATATTTTTTGAGTGAAATACGAGGAACTAGAAATCATGATAGCACCCGGCTGAGCCAGTGAAGTGAATAATAAGGAAGCGATCAGATTGGCGAAATAAACGAGGTATAAGAAAGGAGTGGGGGCTAGTGTTCAGGTGGAAAGCCGGAAACAAGATTTCAGTCTCAATTGTTCGTGGTAGACTGGAAGAGACGGTTCGCTTTACGTAATGGTAAACGTGTGGGTTTTAGAAGCACCGAGAATATCAGCGTGAGGAGTGGAATTTAATCACACGTGGCATTTAATAGTCAAAAGGGAAGTTGAACCGGTTAAGCATTTCTTAATCAAAGTTGATTGGCGAAGTTGTATAATTGCCGTAAGAACGAATATCAAATTTCGGCGAATATCATTTCCATGATATTTTTTATAGTACTCGAGAATAGAGGAAGGACGGCCGAAGTTATACGAACGTAAAGAATCATAGTATCGTTTGGAAAAGCTCCAAGTGAAGCTACAACCTATTTTCGAAAAGCATTAGTTCGATTCGAACATTTTGACGCCATTTTCGAGGGGAAAGCAGAGCAGACGAGACCACGTGGTGTGGAAGCCTGGTAGTACGCCGCCGATTCAAGGTCATCAGCAACACAGCTGGGGCAGCCTGTCGAGTACGAGAGGTATTCTCGAACTGGTGAGAGCACGCGACGATTTCTGAAGAATTATTCGCTGTTTTGTGAGTATTACGTCTCTGTGAGGCGAACATTGTTCCAGTGTGTTTCGAGAGCTAGGGAACGTAATTTAAATTGTTGTAATTCGATGCTAAATGAGTATCTTTGAATAAAGAGAAAATTGCATTGGAATAGTTATTTTTTCCGAATTAACTGTAACTCATTTTGAAACATTCCGAGAAGAACGAAGATTAAAAATCAAGCAAATTGATGAACTTTCGATAGAACATCAAGATAAAGAAATAATAAGAGCTCATTTCGTGCTAAGTTTTTGAACGTAGTATTTTATTGTATTAAATTTTAGGGTATTAATTGATGTAATTGCACGATCCATTATTTACGAGCTGGAAACCACGTGACGCAATTTGTATGAAAAAGGGTTTTTACATTTGTTCTTGTGATTTATGTGGGGATTACTTGAATTGTGTAATTATTATAAATGTTTGTACTAGNTTTTTCTCTCTTTGTGTTGTGCTAACTGGAGTGAATGGCCGTTCCTTGCAATGGGTAATTAGTGATACTTTGCTTCGGAGTGTGTCCCTACACATCTTCATATACAGTAGAACTTCGAGTATCTGCAGGAGGAGAGGGGTCCCATGGATACATGAAAACCACAGTTAATCGAAACACTTTGTTTCATGAATTTTGTACACGAGTGTGTTGAATGTCTTATTATCAGGGGTTGAAATATGAAGTTATGTCTTCGTTTCTTGTAGTTCGAAATTATTTTTCTTCCTTCATTTCTAATATTTCTCAAATTCATTAATTTTATTTCTCAAAGTCAAAATTTTAGTGGTACCTGAGGGTCTCTGTCTCCAAGTTTCGAGGAACATGTGTACAACTGTGGAAATAGTAGGAAGTGGTTGGATTTATATATGATACATTTATTGTCAAAAAAAGCAGTTCAAACTTTTTGACTACGTGAAGCATAATTAAATAATTTACTCTATAGTAGAAATTTTAGTTAAAATTATTTTTTTCGATGGGAGAGTGAGCACCATGGTTAATCGAAGTTCTACTGTATCATGTTTTGTGTATACATGCAGACATATGTAGTCTGTGTTTAAAGAAACATAAGAGTACAAATCAGTGGGCCTATCACATCATGGATAGCATTTACTATGAATAATTAGTATTGTGGTTAAAGGTGGTATGGCATACTAGTCTTCTACCTCTGGTGAAACTGGTTCAAATCCTGTCTGATCCAAGATTATGAAGGCAAGATACCTCTCATTCCACAATAATTTTCATGATTTGCTCTAGTGTCATTCATGTATCACTCAAGGGTGCTAATGACCTAGATGTTGGCAAGCCATAAAGGTCTGTAATGATGATGATGATAATAATAATAATGTATCGTTTGCCTCAGGGAGGTATGTCAGGAAGGGCATCTTGCACCTTTGAGATTTCCCTGTTAAATCAGATGCATTGTTGTCTCCTGTGGTATGTAGAAAATTGTAAGTGGAGAGAGTATCCTACATCACTCGATATGTATTTATTTAACATGGTTTGTACTCTTGTGTTGGTGTCTTGGTAGTGAAGTGTTCGAACATGTTCAAGTACAAGATGTAGTGTGTAGAAGAGTTACATTTTTCATTTAGCCATCTTTTTTTATGTTTTAATGTGAACTTGCATTTAAAAAAATTATATTTCCACTTTGTTTATTTACTACTTGGTGTATTGTGACTTCTTTTGGTTTTCTGAAACTTAATGTTATTTAATGTTACTTTCACTTTGATAGTTTATGAAAGTTATAGTATATTGTGGTGTTTGTAACGAGGTAATGTTTTTTTTACCATGAGACTGATAAATCTAGTCACGTTATCCTATAGATATATAAAAGGTTTTACAGTAAACTTTTCTTTAAAATTAACATTGGCATTGGTACAAATTTTGTGAATTTCTTATTGTGAAGTCAGTCTTCTCACAGATATTCTCAGGTTGACAGACCTCTCCCATTTCCTTGATGGATTGATATTCAGTTTGTAGAATGGAAAATTTCTGACTTTTTTTATATTGTATTTGTAAATGGGTAATGTAGTGTGCTATTGAATTAATTAACACCTTTCTCATTTGTTAAACAGAATGATATTCAACTTGTATAAATGAAAACTGTATGGTTTCTTCATAGATTATTGTAACTAGTTCATACTATGATATATCTATCGCTTTTGGAGACATGGTACTGGTGGATTGTCTTCATTTCTTTATCAATTATTTCTACTTGACCTTCATTAGATTTGTGGCATGTAATTCTCTCATGCAATGAGCAGAGGTATTTATACACCACTGTGGCTTAAAGAAAAACCAACATTCCATTGACTGCTTTCTATATAGCCTTTCAATGACAGCTTTTCTCATGTGACTTGTTTTAACAGTCTCATTTATTTATTAATGATATGAATAGTTGGTAGATATAAATAAATGAGTACCTTATTGCAAGTATATCTCCTCCAGCCATTAGATTTAGCCGTGTTTGGTTAGCTGAAGAGTTCTTGGTATTCCAAATTAGTGCAGTGGCAACGCTGTCATCAAGGAATGAAAATTCCAAAGGAAATATTTTCCAAAATGCTTGGAGAGTAATATATTGGAAGCAACTATGAATTCATATATGTCCTCCCTGATAATGAACATGACTCCATTAGATTTGTTTTAATTACATTAAAATGGATGTTATAATCAGGTAATTTTAAGTAATTACACTCCATTATATCCCGTTTTTCATCGCATACTATAACGCAAGGCTTGCTTTAGTATTTTAATTAAGATTAGTGATTTAACGAAATTTGATTCTAATATTTGAGTAGAGAATAAATATCATTACTTTACACGATTTAGAGAGTGAAAGTAAACATAAATGGAACAGTGTCGTTCCAAAATAACTCAATTGAATAACCTCTAGGAACCTTAGATCTAATGGTCCATTATTTATTTAATGCTAGTCGGTAAGTTACCCTTTGCTATGTATTCTTTGAGGCATTATTCCAAATCGGTAATGTAACTACGTAGTCAGTATTTTTGTATATTTTCATTTTTTTTAGTACACGAGTTATAGTTTGATCAATGCTTTTGTGAGATAGTATATTTTAAATTTGGAGTTACAACAAAAGACGAGAGGAAGACTAAATTTTTGAGAAGAGAAAAATTTGAGAAGACTAAATTCATGACCAATATCAAAGATTCGCCCACAGTACTAAAAACAGTACGGAAAAATCAACAAAGTTACTAAATTTAAATATCTACGTGAAATAATTCATATCAATGGACTAGACTAGGAAGCAAAGAAATCATGAATGGGAAAACTGGAACTAGTTTATCAACTGACTAAATATATTTACAATAAAAAAGGCCTTTCAAACAAAACCAAAATCAAACATAATTCTGTAATCAAACCAGTGTCTCTATGCCACAGAATGCATGTTCACCATGAAAACAGGAAAAATAAATGGAACAGAAAAAATAAAAGAAAAATTCTAAAAAAATCTTTGGACCATGAAGAACAGAAGGGAATAAGGGTTTAGTCATTACTTTCGTTGATTTTAAAAACCGTTCAATATCAATCAAGTCTCTATTAAAAATTCTTAAAGAATTTGGTTTACACTGGAAATTGGTTAACCTCATTGGTATCAACCTTATGAATACTCAATCAAAAGTTAAGTTTAGAGGTGCATCATCTGAACCGTTTCAAATCCATACTGGACTTAGGGGAATGAACTATCCCCTTTACTATTCAACTGTGTACTGGAGAAAGTAATGCAAGAATGGAATAAGGTATATCCAGTAAACATTAAGATCAGCAAAAATATCAAACTTAATTGCCTAGCATTCGCAGATGACCTTGCACTACTTGCAAATACTGTAGAAGCAGCTAAATTTCAAATGGAATTGGAAAAAGTAGCAGTGAAAGTTGGATTACAAATATCATTTGAAAAAATTGAAATGACTCCAACTTTTCCAGTTGAAAAACCAACCATACAAGTGAATAATGATAAACGAATTAAGATTGTAAATAAGTTTAAATATCTTGGAGAAATCATAACTTGGAATTCAAAAGAGAAAGCTTCAATAGAAAACAGAACAAGTAAAATGAAACAAGCACAACATATTACTTGGCTAACATACAGAAAGAAATTTCTCTGAATAAATGCCAAATTTAAACACTACCCTTCCGTTGTTAAACCTGAGCTTTTTAGTTAAATACTAAATCTACAACAGATAAATTACAGAAGATAGACAGGAGAATCATCAGAACAATCATCAACAAAAAACACCAAATAGACGGACAATGGAGATTATTGCCAATTAGTATACCGGGAACGTGAGTCGATAGTAGATACAATGCGAAAAAGGAGAATTGCCTTCTTCTGCCAGAAGATAGACACCAAAAACAACTATTCAACTACTCTTGGAAAAATAAAACAAAAAATAACTGGTTTAATGAGATTCAGAAAGATTTAGAAGAATTAAATATAACAATGCAACAAATTGAAAATAGAGAAGAAGATATTGCACACTTTTCAAAATACATTGTGTTGAAATATGATTTACTTTTCATTCAACATTTTAAAATATTATGTCGGTACCTATGCAGTCTGCAAGGTATTGGGTATTTGACTATGGGGTCTGAAAGTGTGAAAAAGTTGCCAATACCATGTTTAGAACAAACCGCCCAGTATTAATGGAGAAACAAGCTCTTGGTACACATGTCAACACCTTTTTGGTAAAGAAGTGGAGGATATTTT
Source organism: Laupala kohalensis (assembly GCA_002313205.1). Taxonomy (NCBI): domain Eukaryota; kingdom Metazoa; phylum Arthropoda; class Insecta; order Orthoptera; family Trigonidiidae; genus Laupala; species Laupala kohalensis. Next base: position 68,319 of record NNCF01131369.1, on the reverse strand, counting down.
TAAGAATAATATATTAGAAGTTGGGTTTAAAGTACTGGAAAATTGAAATATTGTTGATGAGTCAAAATTTTCCATAGAATTGGAAATTCGATACATCTGACCTAAACACATATGAAGACTGGAAAAGCTAATGGATTTAAGTGCTATTTTTAAATTTTTGGGTTTTCCACCACTAACCAAACCAAGTCCTTGCACTAAAGCCCTGCCAAGAGATTTATGTGCCCCAATTGTTCCTTGTAGTTGCTATGAATGCTTACAGTAAAGACAACTGCCACATTTACAGGTTAGTTCTGTTGATTTTTACAGTAGAAGTAAACTTATAATACACAATATTTCTGTAAGCCTACATTATTATCTGAAAATATAAAATTGCCGAAAAACATAGAACTTTTAAAAAATCAAAATTCAAAAACAACCTAGCCTAACATAACAAACCTATCCTGTTCAACCTCAATACTTGGGCCTACTTTTACCAATGTTTTACACATACATTCCTTGCCTATACCTTACTTACAGTACTCACGTTTATTAATTCTAGCAGGATTATATATATATTTTTTCTTCTTCTTTTAGGTATTCTGCAAGTGTTAAGTACAGTTGAAGAGAGATCGTCCATATGCAAACGCAGCTGTTTGAAGAACACTGCCAACTTGAATTGAACCAACAAGGCACCTGATGGGGTTTATAGAGGTCCTTCCTATTCAAAGAGGACGCCATGGGACCTATAATGAAGACACAGAGAGTAGATGACAGTCAACCACTTCCAGATGGGACCGGAAACTTCAAGAGTATGCAAAGCTACATTTTTAAATACCTTTGGAATTTCTCCTAAAAAGTTCAAACAATTGTTAAGATGAAACAATCAGGTTCTGTAGTTTTTAAAGACAACTGCGGTGGTCTTAAAATATTCAAATTTACTGAACGGGACAGAATACAAGTGAAAAATCACATTAACTTATTCCCCAGAAATGTTTCTCATTAGTCATTTGAAATCTGAAAGGGAATACCTCAGCGGTGACTTAAACTTAAGCCGTACGTTCGCTGCCTTTAATGAAAAGTATCCTGATAGTGGTGTAACTTACAAGTTCTACCACAAAGTATTCCTAAAAGAATTTCCTAAGCTATCGTTTGGAAGACCAATACCTGCAAAAGGTGTGATTATTTAAAAAAACAATCAGACAAAGCCAAAAAGGAGCTCAAGTTACACCATAGAAAAGAAGAGTGCCTTTCCTGCATTGAAAAATGACACAATATCAAGCACATTACATCGCAGCCAACATTGCACCATTGTTATAGCTTAAGAAAAAGTTTTTCCTTTGCCTAAATTGACACATAGTAACATGTATTACTTGCAACAACTCTCATGCTAAAACTTCAACATTCACATTACTGACACAAACAATGGCATAATGTGCTTGTGGCATGAGGGGTACAGAGATAGAGGAGGGAATGAGATGGCTACTTGTATTTTGAAGGCTCTAAACTCTGGTTTACCTCCAAACAGAAAAACAAATTTCGTTGTATGGAGTGACGATTGGTCACGCCAAATAAAAAATCAAATGTTAATATTTTTGTACATGACCATAGTAGAACTGGGTATTTTCGAGTAAGTTGAACATAAATTTGTATTATCTGGGCACAGTTTTTCAGTTGCAGATCACGATCTCGCTCTCGTAGAGAAATGCAGCAAGACAGACAAAATGCAAGTAATGAAATATCTTGAAAATGTGATCAAGCAAGCTAGGCCTACAAGAAAAATTGGTATCACTAATGTTTTTTNGGCATTATGTCCTGCAAAAAAAAAAAAAAACTTTTCTAATCTGTATGATTGGGAGAATTTTCATGTACTGAAGAAAGGCAAGACAATGAAAGACATTGCAGCTGTGGAATTGGAAACTTTCAGCTAGTTCCATTGGCACCAAACAAGAAAAAAGATCTTTCCGCCATTATTGATTACGTAGATGAAAACAACAAGGACTTTTTTCAAGAGCTGTTATGTCAATAAACTCAATGCTGTCTCATGGCACTTAGATCAATTAGCTATGTCAAAACATTTTGTACTTTGATCTTTCTGCTCAAAAAGCTTTTTGAAGATAAATTTAAAAAACCTTAGTCATCATTTTTATAATCATGTAAAGGGTGAATTTGTGTTTAATTACAGATAAATATTCATTTGATTGTGTTGTTCTTTTTTAGAACAGATGATCTGGAAGAATATACTTTTGTTTTTACACATATAATTACTGATCGTGCCAACACTTGTGTACTTTTAAATGCAGTTTGTTTCAAGAATAACACTAATAATTTACAGTATAATATAAATTTTAAAAAGTTATGTTCAGAAGCAGATAGAAATTAACAAATTTCACACGAAATACTGCAGAGACCAAACTGTGCTTGAAGTGTAGACACAATAAAGTAATACTGCATTTTTCACCAAAAAGTGCTGATGTAACAGTGAGCTAGTATAGGGTACATATTACATTTCTTTCTCTTAGCAAGTGCAATTGGTGATTTGTATTAAAAGCTACAAAATACTATTAGGTATTGATAAATGTGAACAGGATACACAATTACTTGGTTTAATAATGTAGTGTTAGGATGAGAATGTCCATTAATAAAATCAACTTTGGCTATTTCTCTTAGGATGAGAACTTGTTTGATTGTAAAATACAATGTTTGGTATCAATTAAAGTGTGAACAGCATTTACGACTCATTCTTCCAAAAATACTACTTTGAGGGTAGTGTGTGAATAATTATATTGTATTTCATTTCAGAGTGATTTATTAGAGTCTATACATTAGTGTTGGTCGCAGTTTTGCAATAATTTTGTTACTGACTTTTACATCTGTGTTCTTAGAGAAAATCATTTTATGGTGAAGAAATTTATTTAATTTTTCCATTTTTAATGATTGATATGGCTGAAAGTTACATTACTCAAGGTTGCTTATTTAGGCAATAAATCGTATCTTGTTTGCTCAAACTAAGTTCTTTTCAGAAAGGCACCAAATAACGCCTAGAGTAAAAAAATGTTCATAACGTGTAATCTGAAACGCAGCTTTTATTTTCATGTCCAACAGTAAATAACATGCAAAACTAAATAAATTTCAAAAGATCAAATAAGTAAATTTCACCCAAAATTATTAATTGTTGCTATTCATGAAGGAAAGAGCATTCACTGTCCATATTAGCCTTTCTTGCATACATAGACACTAAAATTACTATGAATACTTTAAAAGAAATACACTCAAGGGCATATACAGGCTGGAGCAAGATGGGGAAGTTGCTTCACCTTAAGAGTTAGGGCAGACACCCAATTTTCCATATCGAACATTTAGTAAAAGTAGTAGTTTAAAAAATTTGCAACTAATCCTCACATACTATTGTTTAAAAATTGATTATAAATAAATGGTATTTTAATGCTGGTATTTTAATGCGAGTATTATTGTATGGCATACAATTCTTTGATTCTGGCTGAATTCAGAAATCCTACCTTACGATTTGAACCGGATATGCCCTTGAATAAACTAATTCACAAATAAAGTAACTAACAAGATATACTATGAAAATAAACTCAAAATGAAAAACACTCTCAACCATTCATGCCCCCAGTCAATTAAAATACATTTTTAAGAAGCCTCCAACGACTTCCTTGTAGCTTCTTCCTTGGCCATTTGATTCATTGTGAACTGAATTCCAGGGAAAAAGGCAATAGTCAGCATACTTTCCATAGCTTATCAGAATGTGAAGTTATTGCCAGTTTCTCAGACAAAAAATACTCAACCAAATTACATCTTTGTAACCTGAATTTTATTGATTTCATGCACAACAGGCATCATCAGAAAAAAATATTTTTTATATTTTTTAGTCGCTAGACCTGTTATCATACCATAGAGGAATAAGAAATCTATATCATTCACAAAGCTAATATTTTTCTAAATACATCCCCTTTAAAAAGTAAGGCATCAATACATTTCACCACTCGGCACTGGCAATTACATGAAAAGTTACTCCATTAAGGTACATTCTTCTGACAAACTCTTCTTCAAAATGGAATAGAATATTCAATGTAATGGTACAATTCTGGGCTAATATGCAATGTTTTTTTTTCCATTGATGAAATGACTCTTAAATCATTTACCCAGCCCATGCACAATTTGCCAACAGTGGTTGGTTAACAAACAAAAAGAATTTTTTTGTGATAACATTCAATAGTAATGACATAACATAAGATTCATACACATCATATTCTGCGTGCAATACACAAGCCAATAGTGCCCTCAAAAATGTGCATAATTTCTACTCACAGAAAAAATATTTACTAGTTTTACATCTTGGAAGAATCCTTCGAACATTCCACATCCTCTCCTCATGACCAAAAACCTAGAACAAATACACCAATAAGAATAACTTATAATATCATATTTAATCTTAATCCCCTACCACGAATAACATGAAACTACATCATAACTCATAATTAATTTCTTCTACAAACATCTCCTTTATCCCGCAGATTATTTAACAAGATGGAGAATAAGATAAAAACACCATCAAATAATGGGACTGACCAATAATATACTGTTTCAATACATCAAAAATGAACATAAAAACTATCAATATCACACCTACGATAATAAGCTAATTTACTCTCCACAAGCAAGAGAGGAAACATCATCAATTTTAATAAAATTCCTCAAAGAGAAAAAAAAACTCCAGGCCTTAATTGGGTTAGAGATATGCTAGTTGTTCTGCCCAACATCATGAGGTGCAAATAAAATACAGAATTATAATAAATAATAAACTAAATAAGAATGCAAAAAAACAATCCTGTATAATAATGAATTATAATTACAAGTACTACGACGATGGGTGATCAAATATGAAAGGAAAGTTGATGAATTTACAATAAAGACTGCAAGAAGGAAATGGAACATTGGGAAAAGAATTCAAACAAAGAATAAAATAAAAAGCAAATATTCTATAAAGAATTGAATTCAAAGTAGAGAACCCGTACCACAAATATAATAGGATTGTTTGAATTGTTACAGCCTTCACGAACAGATCACATGAAATGAGAAGTTAGGCTCAGATCTCGTCAGGACACAAGCATCCATCTCAGATCCATACTCCTATCTTTTGGAACTTCACACAGTAGTTCTCCATCAGCATTCCGGGCACGAACGAAATTTTCATGAGGCAATAACGGGGCCTTCTAATTTCCAATGGTTCATTAAAATTGGCAATTCAGTAGCGCTCTTTCCATAAGAATTCATATTCTAGATTCTTGAACACAATAAAGATTAGAACCATTCAAAAACTGAAAACGCATAATGACACTATTATCAACTCGTCGCCAAATATGAGGATCATCAAAATCCAGCCGCACTTGGAACGAAATCAATCGTTACTGTCCGTAGCAGTCCGTGGTGCACTGAAGTAACATCACCAAGAATGAACTCACGTGCTCAATCAGTGCTCAACACAACACAAAGAATCCGCCAAAGGACCCGCTCGGCAAGTAAATCAGTGTTGCCACCCACGAAACGAAATTTATAGTAGGAAGCGCTCGCACATTTCACTAGATTTCTCAATAATTGTTAAAATTATGTTTTTAAAAACGACCTAAATACAGAAAATATAAATATATTAATATTGTTTATTTCAAGGAGGAATTTGTGAACTATTTCAACTTTTGCCGCGAGGTGTATCGCATGCACGCCAATCGGAACAGAAGACTGCTCGACCATAGAGTTAAATATAAATAGAGGCAACCGTCTCTGCTGCAGATTGATAACAGGAGACAAGATTCTGAGAGATGTCGCTCTTTCACTCGCAAACCCGCTTGGAGGGGGTAAGGTGTTACAGTGCAACGACATGTGAGCAGCAGTCGGCAGTCACAGAGGTTTCCTCATCTAAGACGATGTGCGAGAGAGTCAGAGACATTTCCATCGTTTTCCCCTCCGGACAATCGAAGAATAAAGTTGTTGGGTCTGTGTTTATATATAAGTCTAAGGACTCAACATTTTACGAAGAGATTTAACCACAAATTACTTCACAGGACACGCAAATATATCCGAATGAACTGAATGTGGCGGTATTCTGAATTAAATTAAATTTAAAATAATTGCATCTACTTATATTTTATTTGAAACAAAAAATGAACACATTCTCTCATGGACCACGAATAGTTCGTTTTAATGGAAAATACTGATCTGAGCATCGGGCATATGTGTATTTGCCATGAAAGTTTGGGGAGGCGGAGCTGTCACGTATTGCGTATTCACATGCCATAAGAATAAAACAAATTGTTTTATATTTATTTGATGTGATTAATGTTCATGTTAAAAAATATTTATATAATTTAGAAATAGTTTTAAAAAGTTATTACATAAAAGTAATATGTACGGGTAGATGGAAAAACTCCAGGGTACTTGTGATAATCACATGCCCAACCAATTTCTGAAAAACTCTCATCCGCAGTAATTCTTCTCACTATATTTATAATTTGTTTTGGCTAATATAAAATTATTTCCCGCGTGCGCACTACTCTTGTATTTCACACACTATTATACACATGATCTGAGTTGACACAGATTTCGGGAAAGTTTAACACAGGTTCAGGGATTCCCCGGGGTGGATGCCTGAATCTGTAGTTCCCCAGAATCTCGGTAAAAGTTCAGTATAACTTTCGTATCTGTCGTGTCACAAAATCTCACTGACGAAGTTTCTTACTGTTATCAACAGGACATGTAACGGTGCATAAAGATTCCGAATAAGCTGGTCTAGCGCTCTCCTTTATCTCACTCTCTCATCTCAGATGGGAAGTGAAGCTATGGGATAGAATGGGATTCTAGCTTCACATGCAATTACGTATACTAAATTTAGGATAATATGTGAAATATAAATATCAAAATTTGAGATTGAGTGTCCAGGATTAAAATACATAAATATTTATTTATATTTAGAAAAATCGTGGACAGCGGAATAATTATGAAGTCTATAGTGGAAAGTGGAATTGATCTTTTATTTAATTCCCAGCATGACGAAATTTTGCACAATTGGTCTTCAAACAAAGTCGAAGAACGTTATTACACATAAGATTACAGAAACTCACCCCATCCCCTATTTTCCACCCTTTCATGCATTGTTTGAGTGATTATTGATGAAATTTTACACATTTGACGTTCAAAATAAAGAGGAAAGTAAGTCTAGAATGCTGTTTTAATTCATATTAATCCTTCAAGGAGTTATCATCCCTTGAGGTGGAGTGGGAAAGGGATAATTTTTAAAAATTATCGAAAATGTTCATTATTAGTGTCGAATCCATAGTTTTTAGTATCGATGAGATAAATAGTAATACTCCCGACACCGTTCAAGCAAAAATTAATTTCCCGTGGGGATAAGACACACGTACAACCACTAGAAGTAGAGTGAGATGTAAAAATACTAGAATACGACAGATATGAGTGTCGACACCATGGTTCTCGATATCACTAGGATGAACGGTGATATCTATGAATAAACAATTTATTTTCTCATGCTACAAGGATTCTTTAAGCTACTATTATGTAAATACAAAGTGAAACAAACATACAAAGTTACATATTAACCTATTTTCGATTTTAGTGTCATAAGATGCAAAAAACGCCAAATTTAAACTAATGTCATAAACGTTTCTTCATTGATACTTTGGAGAATAGATAGGTTGGAGGAACTAGCAGTGTCCCAGATCTGGATTCCGTATGTCCGAATTGGAACTAAGATTGTAAAATAGCAATTTGTTTTCAAGCGATAATTTTGAGCGTCGTCCAATTAGCCAGTAGTGTTTCTTTACTTGTAATTGTAGGTGTTTTGGTTTTTTCGCAAGGATGTTTCTTCCATGTTAACCGTCTATCCAGGAGAAATCCTAAATATTTTACACAATCGACTTGCGGTATAGGTTTGTTATTGATATATATTGACGGGCATGTTTTTCGTGTAAATGTAATATGTCCAGATTTATTTTCATTTATTTTAATTTTCCATTTTTTACACAATTCTTCAAATATTGATAAATGTTCTTCCAATATTTGTGACGATTCCTGGTGATCATGGGCCAGTAGATCCTGTAGTAGATAGAGGCTGTATCATCCGCAAATGTAGCGATGGTTGTGGCATTTGTTGTGGGCATATCTGATGTATAAATCAGATATAGTACTGGTCCAAGGATGCTTCCTTGGGGTAGCGCAGATTTTATCGGGAAGAGATCTGAAATTTCATCTTGAAACTTAATTTGGAAGAGACTATCGGGCAAGTATGATTTTAAAATATCGAAGAAGGAATGTGGTAGGGGTTTTATTTTATACAATAATCCTGTATACCCTACTTTATCAAAGGCTTGATTAATGTCCAAGAATACTGCAGAGCAGTATTATTTCTTTTGAATGACGATTTCATGTATGCAGTAATTCTATTCACTTGTTCAATAGTGGAGTGTTTTGGTCGAAAGCCGAATTGATAATCGGTATCACTTCGGTTCTCGACAGCCATATACTAAAATCGAACAACCGGATGAAAGCCATGTGGAATATTATTAAAAATCACACGTCAAATTCTGAAAATCGCGAAGAAAATATTTCTTTACTAAACGATGGTAAAATCGTATCAAATCCTCAGGACAACGCAAATTTATTTAATTCTTACTTCACAGAAGTAGGTAAAATAACGAACTCAATATATCCAAATCAATGTCCTCCAATTATATCCACCCACCTACCCAATTCTATGTTCACTTCTGAAACTAACGCCAGTGAAGACATGAGAAACATCAGCTCATTAAAAAACAAATTTTCAACTGGCATAGATGATATACCCGAGTTTATTGTTAAATTTTCGTTCCACGCTATATTAAATCCACTCTTAAATATTTTTAATAGTTCTTTATCGGAAGGGGTGTTTCCTACCATATTTAAGAGAGCTAAAGTGAAACCTTTACACAAGAAAGGAAACAAACTTAATATTGGAAATTACCGACCAATATCTCTACTACCCACTTTCTCAAAAATCCAAGAAAAAATTGTTCTATAAGCGTCTTATATTTTTTATCAAAAATAACATTATCTCTCACGATCAACATGGCTTAAGGAAATCCATTTCCACTACAAGCCCCATATTTTCTTTCTTAAATGATGTTACCACATCCCTTAACCGTGGAAAAAATCCTCAGGGTGTTTTTCTTGACTTATCCAAAGCATTTGATGTCATCGATCAGGGAATTCTCCTTTCCGAATTGCAGTCTTTAGGCATTCGAGGACTTCAACATCAATGGTTAACTTCTTATTTAAAAGATAGATATCAACAGGTCGAAATATCCTATATTAAAACTAAAATACTTGAGCGTTGTCTTTCAGAAACAAAGCCACTTACTTGCGGAGTACCCCAAGGTACAATTCTTGGCCCTATACAATTTTTATTGTATGTGAACATGTCATCATTCACATCAGATTGTATAATGGTTCTTTTTGCTGATTACACTAATTTACTATATAAACACGCCAACGTTCAAAAAGTTCTGTCTAACCTTTCGGATGGTTCCATACAAATCGTCTCATTGTAAACACGGACAAAACAGTGTCTATATCATTTCATACTAGTATCACAAAATCTTTACCCCAGGTTTCTCTTTCTTTAAACGGAACAAAATTAAAAACTGTACAAATACAAAATTCTTAGACAACCTCAAATGGAATTGTCACGTTGACAATCTTAATTCATAATTAAGCAAATTGTGTTACGCATTCCGAATCTTAGTTAACGTAGTTGGTTCACGTATTTCCCGTTGCGTATATTTTGCAAACGTTTACTCCCATTTACGTTACGGCATTACCTTGTGGAGCAATTCCGGTCAAAGTATTCAAACTTCCAGAATTCAGAAGAGGATAGTTGGGATAAATTGTAAATCTCACCCCCGAAACTCTTGTAAACCTTTATTCAAGGAATTAAATTTTCCCTGCATTTATATTTATGAAACGGTGATGTTTCTTAAGACCGAATTATTGAAGCACCACCCTTGCTTCATATGGAACAGTCTCGTTCACGAACACAATACTCGCAATAGTAATAATATTCATCGCCCTAGAGTGTCAACCACTCTTTGCCAAAAAGGACCGTATCATTCGGGAATCGTTCTATTTAATTCCCTGCCCAAGAATATAAAATATATTATGAAATTGAATCTCTTCAAATCCGCGGTTAAAAACTATCTCCTGCACCAGAGCTTCTACAATGTAAAATAATTTATTGATTTTAATAAAAGTTAAATCCGCCTAAATTGCTGTAGTACTTTTTAAATAACTTATAACAATTTCAAAAACTATTTTCTTTCTTGATTTGTTATGTCTTATGGCTCATATTAATTTAGTTTTATGTGTACTCAACTTTGGCTCGGTTGTGTACATTAATTCTGTAGTCCCATCCTGGCCCGGGTTTTGCTCCGGTTTTCCTTCGCGTTGAGGCGGATTTCTTATACAGATTCTCTAGGCTTTGTCTAGGCTCGTGTTTATTGCAACAATAAATCGTGAATTTAGTACTATTTCAATTCTTATGATTTTTAAACACTACACTCATGTAGTGTTTAAAAATCATAATAATTGAAATAGTACTAATTATTACATGTACTAATGTACTTTACGTGTACTAATTATTATCTATAGTTCGATAATAATTTGTACATGTAAAATAATTTTTTGTGTGTTAAATTACAAACATATTGACATTCTATTAGTATTATAACTCGCAGCTAACTTTTTATCTTATCTAGGAATTTCTGCTGAAATTTTTGAATCCCCTTCTGCCTTAGGGTGCTTGATCGGAATTGATGGGATGGTCCCTTGCTTGCTTCCGGAGAGTAAATTAGTTGATTGTCCTCCACGTGGTCATACGCAGTCTGTATTGCTTTTTGGACAATAAATTTATTATTATTATAATCAGGTATTAGGTTTTCACAAAATAAATGCGGTATCAATCTTGCAAGTATTAGTTTTTCAAATACTTTAGAATATTGGAAGTAAACTGATTAGCGGTAGGGCTTTACTTCATGTTTTTGCTAGGTTTCAGTACTTCAGAAATTTGCGCTACTTTCCATTGCGATGGATAGTGTCTCAATCTTATTATACTGTTGAATATTGTTACAATGAGAGCTATTACTTTGAGTGGTAGTTCCTGTAATAGTGATCCCGTGATCAGATCATATGCGGGGGTTTTTCTGGATGGGACATATGTACTAATTATTTGTTTGATTTCCTTGCTAGAGAAGAATATGGGAAGCTCCATTTGTTTAGGTGTATTTATGTATTCTGTTATTTCCCCTAGGTTATCTTCATTTCCATTTTTAGATGGATTAGTTTGGAGTACATTAGCAAAATGGTTTGCAAATACGTTGACTTTTTCTGTAGTAATTTTAGCCAAGCTCATATTATTATCTAGAATTGGTGGTATTGAGCTACACGGCTATTAGATTTTTTTGTGACTTTGTACAGTGAGTAGTCAGTTACTTTTGTCGGTGATAGATTTAATGTGAAATTTTGATATTTTAAATTATTGTAGTTTTGTAAGAGTCCAGTTAACTGTCTGGTAGCTCTATTATAAAGAGTTCTGTTTTTGGGATATATTGTCTTTGCCATATCTTCCTTAATCTTCGCTTTTCCTATATGTTATTTAATATATCAGTAGGATATTTAGTTCATTCATTCTTCCGTTAACTCCTTCTGGAGCATAGGGCATCCACAAGCATCCTCCATTCTTCTCTATTTGCTGCAACTGCCTTGACTTCTCTCCACGTCTTGCCTATGACGTTCACTTCCTTTTTAATAGTCCTTTTCCAAGTTATCCTCTCCGTACCTTTTTTCTTGCTCCTTGGGGGGTTCCAGTCGAGGGCATGTTTTTCTAGCGCTCCTTCTGGTTTCCTNTTTCCACATTCTCCTTTTTATTTCTTCTTCCACTGAGACTTGTTCTGTTATATTCCATAAGTCTGCATTTGAAATCTTGTCAGGTCACCAAATACCCATAATTCTTCGCAAACATCGATTAACAAAAACATGAAGGGGGCGAATTACTGCTGCCGTCATTTTCTAGGTTTCGCAGCCATAAAATAAGATTGATTTAACATTAGTGTTACAAAGCCTTATTTTTGTTTTCATTAGAATATTTCTATTCTTCCATATCTTGTACAGCTGCACAAATGCCTTTCTTATCCTACTCTTCGTATCTTCTTCTGTGCCTCCTTCTATGGTGAACACACTACCAAAATAAGTAAAGGATTTCACTCTTTCTACATTTTAGTCTTCAATCATAAGTGGTTCTAATATTTTGGTGTTTAATCTCATTTCTTTAGTTTTATTAATGTTGATCTTGAGCCCCACTCGACTTGCAATACGGTTTAATGCAGTCAGTTCACTCTGTAAGTCACTGTAACGTTGTGCTAGAAGACATGGATCATCTGCATACTCAAGATCTTCTAATCTTTCTTGCATCCTCCACTGGATACCCCGTTTCCTTCTCTCAAGTGCACTACGCATTATGGCATCTAATACCGTGATGAAGAGAGTAGGTGACAGAATACAACCCTGTTTAACTCCTGTACTTACACTGATGGGATTCGAGAGCTTTCCCCCATGAAGAATTTGACATTGAAAGCCGTCATATGTACTTTTAATTAGCCTAACTATTTTCTCCTGTATGCCATATCTTCTCAAGATTCTCCACATTATTTCTCTGTTCACGGTATCAATCGCTTTTTCAAAGTCTATAAAGGCTAGATATAGAGGACTCTGCCACTCCAAACTTTGCTCTAAAACGATTCTGAGTGTATTAATAAGATCAATACAACTACGTTGTTCTCTAAAGTCAGCTTGTTCTTTCCGAAGTCGTGTTTCTATTGCATTTTTCATTCTTCTCAGAATTATTCTATTTAGAATTTTACTCACTACCGGTAGAAGCGTAATTCCCCGCCAGTTGGTACAATACACACTATTTCCTTTCTTCGGGATCTTAACTATTACTCCTTTCCTCCACTCCGCTGGAGTGTTTTCTTCTTCCCATAACTTGATCCCCATGCAATCCCCCAAAAAACACACGTCACTTCCTATTTTTTTGCATTTTCTGCCGACCTCGGCCTCAACATTACACAATTTTTATACAAATTAACAAGTTTCTATGAACATAACAAAAAACTTATCATTAACGAAACAATGAATTTACATTAATTTACAATTATTAGGCGAAAATCTCTGCCGGAAGTTGGCCTCTTTCTCACAGAGTTCCCGTCCTCAATTCTAGGCCTCCGGCGTAGAACTTCCACTTTCATCTTCTCGCATATGCGCATTACGACGTATGTTGGACAATTCACAACTGTCGTAATAAAATACCTGTCTCGATGAGTGATCAACTCTACGGTGGTAGATAGAGGGTGCGTTGACCTTCCCGCCGCGCGAACCCCGCGCCAGCTAGACCCGTAGTGACCTCCGGCATCCTCAGGCGTCACTCAGCTCGACCCCCAGGCGTCTTGACGATCGCCAACTCCAAAAGTTCGTTCGATTTTACACGATTTCGCCTCACGAGCGATCTGGCTCGGCGCTCCCGACAAACTCAATGAGTTGCGATTGCCGCACTATCGTTTTTGAAAAAAATGATGAGAACATAATTCTCACAGAAATCTGAGTGGGCTAAAATGTCGAGATTAATGCTCAGAAAAATAATCAGAATGTTCGTTAGAAACATAATCAGAATGTTCGATAGAAAAAATATCAGAATGTGCTCGTCAGAAAAATACTCAGAATCAGAATCCGAAATAATCAGAATGGAATGTGCTCGTCAGAAAAATAATCAGAATCGGAAATGTACTCGTCAGAAAAATAATCAGCATGAGAATGTCGAAATAACCATTTGCCATGACTTAAATACCCTCATCCCTTCCTAAGACTCCTCTGCCACCTCCAACATCCTAAAATTTTGAATTTACATGTGATCGAAAACTCCAATGACTTCCTGTCCCCCCACTCGTGCCTAAGTTCCGACTGGGGATTTCGAGTATTGCGCCTTTTTCAATCCGCCGATCCTCGGGTCTATTTCAAAATATCGGCAACCGCTATCTTTTTCAACGTTTTTCTCAAGACAAATTGCAACTTGTGCGGCTCGCCGACGCGTTTCTTTGACGTACTTAACTTTTATGACGTGGGTGGCTCGCCCACCCACACCCTTGTTTTGCCTGCGATTTCTATTGTGCGAACCTTTCGCGAACAAGACCCAGCTTGTCTTGGGTCGTTCGCTGCGCCCTTGCAAGATGTGACTAACTTCCTTTGTCGGTGACTGGGGGTGCGAAAGCTCTCACGCCCTCGCTCGGTCGCTCGTTTATCGTATCTTAATCTTAATTCGAAATTTATCAAATCTCACAGTACACTTGGATTATAGTCACCTTTCTTATAGATATATTGAAACGTGCTGTAAGAATTCTGTCAGATATTGGAAACCATTCTATGAGACTTTGCTTTGTCTGTTTAGTCATAAGTAGGCCAACTCCGGCACTATGTTGTGCACCTTCTCTAGTTGATTTTTCACCATAACCCGTCCACCTCATTTCACTTAGACCAAGGATATCAAATCTATATTCGAACATAACTCTTTCCACTTGCCTTGGTTTACTTATGTTTGTTAGTGATCTTACGTTCCAATAGCCTATTCTCGTTTTCCTTTTCGAGCCAAATTCGTTGCCATTAGATTTGTCCAGTTTTTGCTTGTTTCAGTTTCTGTAATAATGAAATTTAAGGATTGCGGGTTATTAGCCCACAGCTCCCGATTGCCCTGGTGGGACTGCCTACTCTAGGCCTGGGCACCTGCCTAGGTTTTTATCTGCAGTATTTTTGGATACGTTCGTATGTTTGACAGCGTTTGTATTGAACTATTTCTTTTCTCTTAAGGGGGGGGGGGGGGTTCAAATGTTAATATAGTATTTAATAATTTTGTAATATTGAGTACTTCTTGGTTGTTGTCTTGTGGTTTTAAGTCAATGAAAAATAGTGGAAGAGAGGCCTTCGTAAGTCTGTGACGTACATTTATTATATTTCTAACATTATGTCCCATTTTCGAAAGGGTGTCTTTAATGTCTTCTATTTCTGTTGTATGATGATTTCTGGCTAATACTCTATAAGCTCTATCTTGTTTTAGATGTATTGTGTGGAACACTATTATTATTCGTTAGATATTTAACTATGCTTCTGTATGCGTCTGGAGTTAGAGGAATAATTCTAACTTCATCGTTGGCAGACATTTAACGAAAAGTTCTTTAGGTGTCACTACTTCAGTAGTGAATTGTATCATAACCTGCACATTATGTACATTAGGCACAAAAATAGTAGTTGATACTTTAGGTTGTCCTTCCTTATTTTCTTGAGTGTCATCTACGCTAAACATTTCAAACCTGTTTTGTGTTGGAATTTTAATTACTGGTACATCGCTAGACGCTGTCTATTGCTTTACTCGCCTGCATACATCTGCTTCATCATTTTCTGGATATGTTCTCTTCGGACGGTGCGAATTTTTCTGCTGCCAGGCACAGTTTGAGAGATCCATCGGACTTGTCAACTGCGCTCATACTATCTCTAGCTGAAGGCTGCTTCCCGCTGCGTCCTCATGGTGTGGTTGCGAGGTCGTCAATAAAGAGCTCTTACACGCCTTATTTCTCTGACACTTTCCGTTGCTTCTTGACCTACCGTGTGGTAAGCATGGCAGGACGATGCGCACTCGATTTTGGTACTGTATTGGTGGGTAGAGTTGAATCCCGCAGTTTAAGATTTTCAGTTATAAACAGTCGTGAAGAAAAACTTCTATCACTGCACTTAAAATACGAATTTAGTTTTAACAATCGATGAATATTTATAACTCAGAAAAAGTAATAAAAAAACTTCTAACACTGTACATAGAATACTTATTAGTTGTAATCAATGAGTATTTATCACTACGCACTTGCCGAGGAGAGAGCTCTGCGGACATGACAAATAAGAAGAAACTTTATTTGAAACTTAATGTTAGTTACATTTCTGACGAAGAGAGTGACTTAAATGTATCTATCGCTTGTAACTCTCAGCCCTCTACTCAAAATGTAACTGATCCACCTCTGTGATGACTTAAAGATTCAACAATTAACATATGAAGCATCGGAATTATCTATTGCAAAGTCGTGTGATTCTCAACAATCAGTTTATTTAACACCACCTGATATATTAAAAGATTATTCCGCACTGCAAAATATAGAGAAAATAAAATGAAGGAAATAACACAGTATTATAAAGTAGCTGTCGATACACTTTTATGAATTGGGTCAACTGATAATGAAGGTCATGTTGAAGGTAAATTAATAGGAAATATTCGTAAATTATAATACCCAATATAATTTTTAATTAATCAGGTTGACAATGAGAATTGTACACAATTCCCAACATCAAGAATTGGAACTGGGTATGAATTAGAACATTTTTTACAAAATAAAAGAACTTCTAGATATGCCATTATATAAATATTAATTTTAATTTATGAATATTTTACTTTTATTGCAAATCAGATACCAAAAGAAAGAGGACAAACTAAAGTTTAAAGAATTAAAAGGTAAAAGATCCTTTCAACGGAAATTGAAGCATTTAAACTGGAGTCACATTATATATTTTCTGTAATAAAGTTTAAAAATCAAAGTGTTTCTTTAATTCATGTATTGGTTCCAAGTCGTCGTGAGTTAGCAAGGAATTCACATACGTGAAAATCCAGATTTTAACTTTAAATTATTATAACTTTGAAATTTGTGAATTTCCTCCATCAAAATTGGTAGAATTAGAGTTCACTAGTCCTACTTTAAACCATCAAAATTTCGTTAAATTCTGAGATGGAGTATTTGAGGAATTATTTTTTTGAAAAAAAATTAAATTTTGACGTTTTCGTTGAAATTTTAGGCGTATGTTGCCATTCTAAGTGTCTGTAGGTTTCTTTTTCTATGAAACAAAGTGTCCACTATTGTTAGATTAAGTGGGTTTCAATTGTCAAGAGGGTTTCATCGAAATTTTCACGATTTACATCGCGGCGCTGGTACTCTGTACGCTGAGGGAAAATCGACTCAATAGTAATTTAAACAAAAGCAGTTTAATAAAAACTTAATAAACATTTTTCCCTTCCTTCTACAACATTCTAAACCACCAGATAAATTATTAGCAAAATCTGAATGAATCAGGGAAATTTTAGGCCCTTCGAAACTATCGGAAGCACCATGGATTATATATCACTCACGTCATGAGACGTTCAGAATTTTCTTGGAATCTAGATCAAAACGTCAGAGAGCTTACAAGATGCGAAGTTGCCAAGTGTTTATTCGCAATACTCGAGCATTACTCCGAGGTGTCTTACGCCAGTCATTATAAGTATTTGCTTACAATGGTGTTACGCTTGAAGTAACTACTCGTGGAGTAAGCCTTTAATACTGAAGTTACGCTCAGCTTTTATTAGTACGGCAGTAACGGTCTACCGTGACGTCACCTTATTTGTTCGTATTCTCTTGAGTTCACCTCATTATTCCATGCATATTACATTCCTCCTGCATAGGAATAAATATTGCTTTGAGAAGTTGGTACCTTTGATTGTAATAAACAACATTAAGCAATATGAAAGCATACATAGATTTATAATCTAAATGAGGTGCAATAAAACAGTACATAAGATTGAATGTTATCACAAAAACAAGAAGTTTCTGAGAAGGAGTAAAGTAAGTTCAAGTTAGAAAGCCATAATTGTTTTGGATGAAATTATCCATTTATAACACAACATACGTTTTATTCTCCATTATAAAAATCATTTATATGTAGTTATTTATAAATCGGTATTACGTACTTTGTTTCATTTTGGATAATTTTAAACAAATCTTTATGACATACAATAGTTTTAATTATGAAATTATTATCAAAGAATTCTTCGTTATGGGTTCCACTAATAAATAATATACATAGAAAAATAATTTGGAGAATTAGAGGATTTCACAAAGTTTCCAAATGTCTTTGAAGTTGCGTTCCTCGGTTTAAATTAATTTTATCTTGATTTCCGTAGTTTGGTTAAAAATAGTTGTATGATGGTCGCTATAATCCTTTGTAATCAACGATTTCTACTCTTCCAGACTATCCAAGCGATTCTTCTGCTTACTTTTAATCATCGTAGATCTCGACAGGCACTAAATTAAAACGCATATTTAAGTATAACGTATAGAAGAAGCCCCAACTACATACAACATTTCTAATACAACCTGAAGACATTTTAACTAATACAACCTGAAGACATGAATCAAGTTTGCGCCACTAAAAACAAAAATTAAATTTGCAAGAACTGAGCGAGACATCAATGGATAGTTCGCACAACGAGACAGAGAAACGATTGGAGTATGTTGATTCGTCAATAACCGAAACTGTAGTACCTTTTGAAGCTATGGAGGCCAGTGGTTTTGGTTGTCTGTCAGCTCCAGAAGTAGATATAAATTTGGATTCAGAAATTTTAAAACAATGTCATCCAACGCCACAAAAGTTGAACTCTTTCCTACTAAAATCCCTGCAATTGCCCGAGGAACCAATTCAAAATACATTGACTTCTCATGAATCGTTGATAAATGGTAGTGATGGCACAGCCATGCTATTCGATTGGGAAACAGATGTGAGTCAAGTAGAAGTTGAAACTGAACCCCAAGAGTCATTCACAAGTCATTCCGGTATATGTGATATGACTTGGAACGATGTCCAGTCAGAGGTAACTGAATCGTACTTGGAGAATAAACATTCTGCATCTGTGAAAGTAGAAGAGAATCCAGAGAACTCTATCGCTCAGTCACATGATCAATCAAAGCAAAGTGAAAAGTTTTCTGACAATACTGAACCGGATAAAGCAGTCGCTAATTTGAAAGAGAGACAGAAAAGAGATGAGACCCAAACCACGTCAAGTACAATACAACAAACATCAAGAGTCATGGCTCTGGACAATAACGAAGAGAAAGGACACATTAGAAAGACTGAGTCAAAACTGAAGAAGAGGAAGAGGGCAGCCACTCACCAAGGAAAAGGTGGGATATATATTAACGAAACTCGAATTTATATGTTAGATGTGATACCTACTTCCTGCCTTGGTATCTCTATCATCTATCATTCAGAACGAAGGTTCTTCTAAACTGACGCACATCTTCCGGGTTTCCCCACCGACCACCGAAGTACGACGAAGGGCAATGCACGTCGAAAGGGCGGTGAAGTTGTTTTCGCGGAAAGTGTGAGCATCCCACCCCATTAGGAGATCAAGCTATTTTTAGCAGGCTGCGTAGTAGCTACCGAGCGAGAACGGGAATTATGTTGCACACATTGGGCTACTTCGAATCATATACATATACAAGAAACATCAATTAAAAATTAACTCATCGCAATTAAATCCCAAGAGGGGTTCCAATTATGTTGCTTGCGTGTTTGTAAGTTTTTTTTGTTGACGATTAGACGCAGTTGATGTCACGACGTGAGAAAATACAACTCACAATGGTCATTTCCCCTTAATCCGAGCTCCCCAAAACCAACCGCTCATAAAATCTTTTTTCTTTCAAGAATACCCACGGGTGAAACGCACTCAAAAGACCGTTATGTCAATTTCCAAAAGGTTATAAATAGACAAACCTCCTTTCTTTCTTTTCAACAAGTGCAGCTTCCCTCAAGTTCTTTCGACGAATTTCGCCCCTCTAACAATCAGAATATTATTTCTTTCCACCAAGACAGAATACATCTATTCCTTTTTGTTCAACGTTAAGACAAGAAAGTGCGTTTCCAATTTTCACCCTTGTAGCAATATGAGAGTGAATCTTAACATAGTCCTGTTTCCATACCATGTAATCGATTTTATTTTGTCACAATTGAAAATATTCTGACAATACGCATGACTTGGATCAACGGTCTAAAAAGAACAATCTTGGAATACGCCAGAATTCAAAAAATTGAGAGGTACAAAAATGTCACATTTTGCAGGTTGCAAAGATGTGTCGTCGACGAAATCAGAAAAGCAGTTGGAAAATCACCCTTCAGGGGGAAGGAGGAACATCGGAGTGCAAAGCAGCCTTCGCTCATTTATTCATAGGTAACATATACCACCAAACAGTAAAAGATTTCAAGGGTGCCCGAAGAAATTTTTCCAAGGTAGACCGAGACATCGTAGCGTTTAAAACGAAATTTTCGTAAAGTGGTACACGAGTGCGTACGAGAGTATCGTTAGCGTTTACCAACAACTTTAATGTTTTAATTAAATATATATTTAGATTATATAATGGGCGTTAATAGCAGTAGAATTTAATGTTTTAAACACTAGTCACTCATCTTCATTTAATATGACAATATATTACATATTTCAAGTCATTCCAGAACATCAGGTGCTACAATTACTTCTTAGTGACGTAAGTTTATTTAAAAGTGATAAGGCAAATAGTTCAAATTTTTATATTCTTTTACTTACTAATTGGAGACAAATTTAGATATTTCAAATAAAATTTACTTTTGGTAAACTTTTATGTACCAAAATTTATGACATAATTTTCATATTTATCCACTTTTTTCGGTTTCCAAGTCTGATCCCCTCACCAGCCACCCCTGCTGGCGCCAATGAAATACATAGTTTACACTTGCGAATAGAGATTGCAATCCCGCGGGAAAAATGTGCGGGATTGACCAATCCTGCGCGAATCCCGCACTCTTAATATAAATTTATAGAATCATATTAAACATCATGTTTTGTTCAAAAAATCAACTTTTATTAGACATGTCATATATTGAACAATCAAAATTTGTTTTGCAACAAATAACAGTATGAAGTTAGATATTTATTAGGAATAATTAAAGTATCTTTTGTTAAAAAGTAATCAGTCGAATAATCAGGTAAGTTACCTGATAATCTGAAGTGCTTAGCTAAGGTATTTTAACTAATTTTTAAATGCTTCCTTTGGTATAAAAAGTACTCTTGCTTATTCTTATTCTAACCTTGCTTGTTCTTATTGTCTTGTACCTAACAGTCTTTTGAAATTGTGCAATGTTATACTTATTCAGTTTTATAATTACTAATAATAAAATCATAATTAATAATCACTCTACTTAGGTGCTATGTCTATGGCTAACCTATGGTGCTAACTTTTGAAAATGTGCTCTTAAGAAGCAAATGGTGTTTATGATATCATCTCCCAGCCTGGTTCTTAGAGAACTACAAATATATCCTGCTGCAGATAAAGCTCTCTCGGCTTCTATACTAGTCGGTTGGACCGTCAGGATATAATCATAGGCAAGCGTCAGGTACTGTCCTCTGCACGCCATTTCTTCTTTCAATTTTTTTCATAATCCTTTCGCTTGTTGTCTGACTATTTCTTGAATGTTTATTTTTGTTGTTTAAGCTGTTTCTCTAATTCTTCCTTTAATGTGAGTGCAGGGCCTGTGGCAGTTGCAGATGTTCCAGCTTCAGGTGTGTTTTCAAAAATCTCACTTTCGAACTCGTTGTCTCCCACTCCAACGACTCTTTCTATGATTCTTTTTATTTCTTGGCATATTGCAGCTTTTTGGGGGGGACGAAAACTGTATGATCTGTATTTTTGGTCTCTTGATCATATTTTTTCGGATTTTGTAAGTAAATCAAAACTCCTGTCAACTCGGTGCGACGCTCTTCAATACGTTCACGAAGACTCTTTGACAGTTGATTGCTCAGTACTATGTCTTGTTGTTGCAATATATCCTAAATGAATCGAAATGTTGAGTCCGCAGTTGTAAGCGTTGACTCTCGCCTTCAAAGTGTCTCAACTCCCAATTTAAAAGGCTGCAAGCTGACTGAGATCATTTATCATGAACCACTCTTTATCGCTGAATTTCATGTCAGATCCGATATCGATCAACGGGTTTTCGATACAATTTTTTCAAGTTGTAGAACCGTTTAAACATATTTAAAAGGCTGTTCTAGCGAGTAAGACAGTCTAATATCAAAACCACTTCTTTCCAAGCCCTTCCTGTTCCTTTATATATTTTTGTATAAAAATGCCATTCGTGGTTGGTGACCGTTTAAAAATCTTGACCACTTTCCGTACTTTCTTCAGTAGATCGTGGTAGGTTGAAATCATTTCAACTGGCGGTGAATCTACATTTACAATCACGCCCTGTTCTGTCTCGTCCGTATCATCATCGTGGTCGTCATAATTCAGTCATAATTGCTGATGCTGTGCGTTCTGATATTGGTTCATTGCTTTTTTATGCGGAGTATCGACGACTATCACCTGTAAACCGTGTGTAAAACAAAGCTGCTGGGAACAACGTAAAAGTCTACCATGTTTAACCATCACACTAGCGCCGTCCGTTGTACTAGTGATAGTATCTGTGTCTAAGTCAAGACCAAAACTCGCGAGGCGTTCTTTCACCAACCAGATGCAGTGTTCTGCAAAATGTTTATTTACGCGGAAGATTTGGCGCCATTTTGCAAACTTGCGGGATCCGTGGATCCGCGTTTGGAGGTGCGGGATCCCGCAGGCCAATAAGTGGAGCAGGATCCCGCGGGATTGCAATCCCTACTTGCGAGCAACAAGAATCCTCAACGGAGAAATTACAAATATAATAATATTATTAAGTTATTCAAACTAATTTTAGTAGTTATTAATTTATTGAAATTAAATAGCACAGAGTAATCATCTTCCGTAAAAAGTTTCAATTCTTTTGAGGAATACTTTCAATAGTTCAAATTTAGTCTTAAATAACAAGATTTTTAAACAATGAAAATAACATTGTAACATTTCTCCAAATCGTCTAAAGAATTAAATTGTTCACTATTACTTACAAACATAGTTTTTGAATACTCGTAGTATCTTTCATTTCAGTTTGCTGTAGTGAAAATGCTTTTTGCTACATTGATTGAAGCTTATTTCGTTTCTCAGCATCGTTTATTTATCTACGACAGTTATTAACCGTACATGAATGTTCACATTTGTTGGCGTGTGTTCAGAGCTCCGCCTACACGTGGTTATTGTGGACGCTGTATCCTACGTGATCGTTTGCTGCGTCACGGCGTGGGCATACAGTGCAATTTAGACGACGAGCGCAGGCAAAGGTAAGTGTTGAAAATCGTAATTCGATAATTAATTATCTGGTAATTTGACTGTATGTTGCACATATCAAAAATATATTTTAAATTATATGGTCTTGCAGTAAATTTTTATTTATTGACAAAAAGATATGTGGGTCTCAGGGTAAATCTTAGGTAAATGTTGATTTTCCAGACTTCTCCCCGTTTATTTTCATTGCTATTTGATCTCACAATACTGTTACGAATGGGAAGAATGTTACTACTTTTAGTCTTAGATAAGTTTTAATAAATCTGTAAAACAATGTCTTCTAAGTAAATTAGTTTATTGTCCTCCACGTGGTCCTACGCAGTTTGTAACTGCTTTTTTGACAATCAAGTTTATTTATGTCGTTCCTTTAGAAACTGATATTTATCCTTTTTATTTACCATTTAATTTTTTAATTATTATTTTAAAATGCAAAAAGAATATCAGCCAATTTTTTACTTAATTGATACACTTTTGCGACAACTACTGAAAGTTTGATAGTTTTTCTTTATTTACAAAATTTAATTAGTTCATTGATTTTTATTCATGTATCATTCACTTATATTATACGTGACATTAATGGAATAAACGTATTTTTTATAATAAATATAACTTGCGCCTTAGCATTCTAGGAACGAGTAATCTGCCATACCACTCATAACCGAATGAAATTTAACGTTGTTTCACTCTTAATCTCTTGTACGTTTCACTCAAACCCTTCTTCTCGAAATAAATCACTCGTATTTTGGAGTGACCGAGCAAAATACTCGTTCATAGATGGATTGCTGACTCACTTCGAGTGAATTCCGACTGCCTGGAATTCTATACAAGATGGTAGCACCGTTGACACGTAGAAAAATATACAAAATCTCGCATTGATGATAATTAATATATTACACAGGAAAATTATATATTTTTAATTTTCTGATATTACAATGTTTAAAACAGTTACAATAGTTAAAATATTAAAATGGTTACAATTTCTATGAAGAGTCCCTCTGGTGGCTCAGGTTGCAGCGTTCTTGCAATTCCCGATGGAACCAGAAAAATTTGTAGCTTTTCAAATTAATGTCCCTGTTCATATAGCTGTGAATACTAAAATGCGAAAAAGCGAACCCTCTTTCCTCTATCCACCTCCTGCTAGAATCAATAACAGTAACTATTACTAACCAGTTATTCTACTAGCCCTTCCACGTGGGCCAACTTGTTGGTAAACCCAGCTAACCGGCCCACCTATTAACAATAGCCTACCACTCAACTCCTACCTTCGCACCATGTAGATAAGTTCCAATAGCATGCTACATTTCCCATTTACAATTAATACTATAATGGTAATTTCTATGAAGATTTACGCCGATCCATCACATATTAGTGCATGCGAATTGAAGACTCCAGTTGTGTTTTCATCAAAGTCCATGCAATGATTCTGTCTTGTACCTTATGATGACTAATGTTCATTGAAATCTTTTTTTAAATTTGTTATATAATTCAATTCACTAAAATATAAAGATTTTATTTCAGCTTATAATTGCATCAACAAGGTCGATCTACAGTACAGGACTGAACATATTCATTCACATCCATCCTGCAGAGATGATAAGGCAACAAGCAAAGTTTCAGTAATTTTGAAAACAGATATTTTTTGCAGAAATTTTCACTCGAGGGCTGGATTGAATGGATGTTTACTCAGAGCGTGGGGTTAATATTTATCATGGGATCTTTATTAACCATTTTCTATTCCAATAAAGTAGAGTAAAAATTTCCGAAGTTAATGTAAAACTGAAATCGCAACATTACTTCGATTACACGTCTTTCCATTCAGTACGATCTATTTTGTGTTATTATAATATATCTGGGACCTTAATCCTGACGGACATCAATCGAAGGTAAACTATATAATAAAACCTCTGTTTTGTGATTTAATTCAGTCGTTATGTTGCGTAGGGGTGCGCGAGCGAATAGCTTGGAAGCTGTGGTGGCGGGTGAAGGAGGCACGTCCCCGCGGGTGCGACTGCGTTTTCCTGCACTGGTTCGCGCCACACATGACACTCGCGGAGGCGCATCTGTGGTGTTGGCGATGCATGCGGACACAAGGCGCCTAACACGAGCCGACGGAATTGCGCTCGCCAAGGATTTCTTCAGGGTATGTTCTTTGAGTATGGATGCTCGGTTTAGTAACTTCTGAAAGGTACCTCAAGTGAAATTGACGAGCTACGCGAGTTTCTTCACGGTATGCCAACAGCGTTCGAAATCTCGCTCCACGACGGTAGTTGGACGCGGGCAGTGGCGGATCTATATGCTCCCCCTTAGTCCTCCCCATTGGATATGAACTCTCAAAAGATAAAATTAAATGAAGTTTACGCAAGGCATACTTTGTAAAAGTTTTACCAGGTTTTTCGCCCACTAAATTTACATGCCATACGCAAACGTAATACAAATTTCTATTATAATTTCTGAGAATTACTTGCTCTGGTTGTAGCGAATCGCAACACTAGGCGTTTTCCATGCAGGCTAAACTCAGCAATACTTGAGCGATATAATGCAATCGCATTGCAGACAGCGGTTATAGTCACTCGCGGCTATCAACCTTCTATGTTATTAACGCTTCGAGGAGGCAGTAAGCGACGTCTTTCTTTACTGGACCTTTACCTGCTTCACAGAGGATGGGACGGTCTGGAGACGTTCGAAATTCGTCTTTTCAACACGTTTCAAATCATCTATAGATGGCATACGGATTTTTTCGTTTACGGGATGCCGGTTTTCCTTCCATACGTTGTTTAGTCTCTATAAGTACGTTGTGAGCTGATTGTTATCTCACTAGTTAGGCCCTTATTGGTACTCTGATTAAGAAGTGACCTTTTGAATATAGTTGTTTTGAAGAATATACCCTAAACAAGGCTCTTGATTGGGATTTTATTTTTAAACTTTTCATGATTTGTTGTTTGTTCTTCATGTCTGCATTAAAAGTATATTTTCATGAATTATTTGATTTGTATCTTTATAAAATTCTGATTTGGTTTCGAAATTCTTGTGGTTTAATGTGTACTTGCCATTTTATATAATAAATAAATCTGACCACTATTTAATAAGTTGTTAATTACCTATTTGATGAGTTGATGTATTTTATTAAAAGATTATATTTATATAATTTATGTTATAAAAATATAATTTTCAAACATAAATTAATATTTCATACTCCCCAGATCCCTGCCCGGTTAACCCCCCCCCCCTNCCCCCCCCCCTTTATTACTGTCTAGATCCGCCACTGGTCGCGAGTCGTCGTTATATTGTACGTCAACTAACGTACACATCGGTCGTGAGTCATTCATAGATCGACCAATCAGAGAAAGGCGGTTATGGGAGAGCACTTAAGAGGCAGTACCATGATCTCCTTTGGTAGGTCGACTGGGCTATGTCATAGCAGCTTCATGATTTCAGTTAATATTGGTTATCATACCATTTCTTCCCCAAGTTTAATCCGAGACAAAGATCTACGATATCACTAGAGAACGGCTGTTCATTCACATGGGCGAATCGGGAGCAAATAGCTCCGAGGAGCAGTGGGGTAAACAGATGGAGCGCACTAAAAGAGCATCGCTGCGAAATCACTGGTATCCTCTAGCGATGTAGCGGAAGAAGCATGTTGTTCCAAAAGCAAATCCTCCTCATCTTTTAACTCTCAATGGGACTATTTGTGTACTTTTGTGGATTGTGGGAGATATGACAAATACTAAACGTTGTTAAGAGGTCTAATATACAGTGTCATTATAACACGAATCATTCGGAGTATCAGAAGAAACCGAGTATTATAAATTAATAACAATATTAAGAGGAATTTAAATTTTGAGATATAATTATTGAATATATTTAATTATATTAAGAAATTAGGCAAATTTGGGAATTAATGCGATATAGTGCCTAAATCTCATTACTAATTCGATATCGAACGCTTGGGATTCTGTATTACGACGGGAGTGTATTTTTCCGAGCATCACTCTTGCGCTGTGGACTAACTAGAGCAAACCTATCCGGCTCCGCAGAATGCTAGCGTGAACGGCCCTGCACTACAGTGCTCGCAGCGAAAGAGAAGGAATGAGGGAGGAGTCTAAGGGTCATGTGAAAGTATAGGAGCAAATGCTAGTAATAAGAGATTGCTGACTCTTACTTCAGATGTAGACACATGGGTGTTTTACTCGTGTGTGCAGAATCTTAGTGAGCTTACGTCTGGATGCTGACGCCTACATCAGTCGATTCGTAGAATACGGCAGTATCTGATATGCCACCTGTGACGGACAGAGGGCTTCATATCTAACATTTGGCTTCAAGAAGAGTGCCTGAATTAGCTTTTCAACGGTTTAGAGTAGCCTTTAGGTGGATGTCGTGGCATGCTGTCTTGAATGAAGCTACGCTAGGCCATCACCGCGTATTAAAACATCGTGCTTTGATTCCAGTGGTTACATCTCGTAACTTTTCTTTCGCTGCGAGCATTGTAGAGCAATTTTCCCCTCCGAGAAAATGCTATGTACGAATATTTGGGTAATTCTTACTAGCCCAATACCTCACTTATAACTTAAGGAAGTCTTGTTCGCCTAATACCACACCCCTGATGTTTTCTGTTTCCACTATACAATATACAGCGATACAGATGAAAAATGGAAACATTATTCAACAACAAAATCAAGTTAAAGAATGAAGACAAAACAAGACAAACGCTGATTATCTGAAACAATTTAGTTGAAATAAACTTTCTGGAGTAGGCTTGGCACAATGGGTGTCTAACAGACGCGCGGGGTTAAAATTCCAAATAAGGATATATACTCATGATTCAAAATAAAAAATTTATCCCAACCCTTTCTCAGTCTTTTATAAAATGAGTATCTTGTCCGTATCAGATTCAAATGAGTCTGATCGTCATGCTCGCCCCAACTCACCGTACCGAGGCCACGAAACTACGGGGCTCTGCTATATGTGAACCCTTAATAGTCAAATCATGTCTGTTGATGGTGTGGGTAAACCGATAACGTCATCTTTACTACTACGCGCTTTAGTGTCATACGCACTCGTTCACTTTGACATCTGTAATACCGCATTAATAAGCGACGACCACCAAAGTTCACTGCGTTGACGACGCCTCTAATAAAAAAATCTCTGTGAATAGTATTGTGACATTTTTGTTTCACACATTTATTTATCTCGTGTCAGAGGCGACCTAGCAACACGCCTTTCGTTTCTCTAAGATAGTACTTGGTTGACTCTATCAATATCAATATTAGGTGATTTCGTTACACAGGGACTGTTTCACGAGAAAGTCTCTTTCACCTTGAAAAGGATGGTGCAGACTGCGCATGTCTCGTACGTATATTCTCAACTTGCAAACATCATCATCTTCTGACCTTTAACCAGCACCTGTTCTTCCTCTGCTTGTCCTATCCGTATGTCATAGTGCAGTGCCCGCACTGCTATGAAATGTGTCAGTTTTCATTTCATAGTCATCGGGTGCAAGTGATGTAAAATATTCCACCGATGAGTTGAATGGTATGACCGTAGGTAAGCGGCCAACGAAACAGAAGTAGATAGTAGGGTCCGCGGCGTGTAAATACGTCTTCGCGAACCGATACTTTCTTATGCTA
This sequence comes from Laupala kohalensis, assembly GCA_002313205.1. Classification (NCBI taxonomy): domain Eukaryota; kingdom Metazoa; phylum Arthropoda; class Insecta; order Orthoptera; family Trigonidiidae; genus Laupala; species Laupala kohalensis. Next base: position 39,542 of record NNCF01131369.1, on the reverse strand, counting down.
TAAAGCGATTGTTTTTTGTTTAGTGCGTAACATTTCCGGAGGGCGGTGGATTTCCGGAGGTCAGCTCAGGGATGTTTTCGTTGGACGGCATCTATATATTTTATATATGTTTTCTGTGTTGGAGACAGGCGCTGCTGTGGGAAGGAAACAGCGGTGCAGTACATGCAGCAGGGGTGGTGGTTGGCGGAGCGAGTGGGGCACCACTGCGTGTTTTGGCTGAGGCCATGCCACGCATGCGAGTACACATGCTACCCCTGCGACCGCAGCTGCTGCCCTCAGGGGATGCGAATGTAGAAGCACCCGTGGCAACCACCGTTGGAGACTACTTTCAAAGCGTATGCCAATTACATTGTTTATATCATCTTCAAGTGATTTTAATTAGAATTATGAGAGTTTGCTTCATCAAATTACGTAGTAAAACACTCTCAGAAAATAGAGCGCTAGACTTCTGATTGGAGCTGGAGATTCAAATACTAAATGTGGAATACAAAGGTATATTTGTGTGCGCAACATCCAGACAAACTCCCAAGGCTAATAAATATGCTTTTAGATAAGTAAAGGGTTCCACATAATGTGAACAAAACGAATTTGGAACACACCACCGTTTGTAATTCTTATATTGTAAATATTGACATGTATTCACGTATCTGATTATAAATTCAATATTCCTCGAGATGTTGTAGTGTGTTTGCTGTAACCACATAGTCGTATGTGAATGTTCACTTTATGGCACGAATGAGGGGGAAGAAACCATACTGGACAATCTCCTTGTCAGATCGCTTTTCTCCCACTTAATGATAGTCTATTTTCGAACGAAGCGTTTCCAAATAGTACAGACGTGGTAACTTTGGTTGGTGACCATTACATCGTTCTTCCACTTTGTCTCTGATACTACTTCCACCAAGGGTTCAGAAAAGAGGTTTCAGTTTTGATGCCCGGTCTGCCATCATTTTCGATATGTTGGTACATGGAAGATCCAATGGATCCTATCTAGTTCACTACGTAAAATCGCGTCTCAAACCACAAGATCTACATAACCTCCTCTATATGTGCTTTTTTGTTGTGTTTTTGTACAAAAGTAGACAAATATGGGCATTTTTTCCATTGTATTAGTAAATGGAAAATGTAGCGTGCTATTGAAGTTTATCTACATGGAGCGAGAAGGAGGTGGGAATTGTGTGGTAGGCTATTGTTAGTAGGTGGGCCGCTTAGCTGCGTTTACCATAAACTTCACCCACGAGGAGGGTTTAGTAGGTGTTGTTAGTAATAGAAAGTTATTGATACTAGGAGGAGGTGGACAGAGGAAGGAGAGTTTGCTTTTCAGTAGTCACAGTTATTTGAACTGGGACATTCATGTGAAAAGTTACAAATTTTTTCCCGCCCCACCGGGAGTTGAACCCGGGTTGACTTGGTGATGAGCTAGAACGCTACCATCTGGAGCACGAAGTTTGTTTGCACATTGCATGGTATCAGGTACGTGAGAACGTCCTACCGGGAGAGGTGCTGCGTTGCGGACCGCTATTGCCCATGAGCCTGTCGGGCGGTGGCAGTCAATGCGGCGCGTGCGATGGAAGCGGTGTGGGCGGAGGCAGCGAAGTGCGGGCGGCAGCTCTGGAGGCGCTTGCAGAACACTCCCCCTTCGTGAAGGTAAGAGTTTGCAAACGCAAAGAGGAGGTTGCGGTACATGGTAAAGCACCATCACCAGAATCACTCTAACCTAAATCAGAGAGATTGTTTTCCAACATCTGACCTTAANAACCTAAATCAGAGAGATTGTTTTCCAACATCTGACCTTAAAAAGATGTTCCCAGCTAATCTACTTAAAAATTTCGCGAATTAATCTTAAAGAACCAAAGTAAATCATTTTATTCTCAGGGCTCTAATGACCTCGATGTCCGCAAACCATTAAGTCCACACCCCTCCCCCCAAAAAAATATTCTCATTGTTTCTATTAAGTCTTACAGCACAGTTTTACATAATAATTGATGCAAGTCTTTCTTCCTGTTAAAATTTATTTTTATGCAAGTTCGAGTATCCTTCCACAGTTCTTATTCTGTTTACAAGTTTCAATTGACCATATTGTCATTACACATAGAAAGAGGAATGAATTTGGAAAGATGAAATTTTCTTAAGCGAGATTAGAAACATTGGAGAAAATCTCAAATTATTCGAAATTCAGTAAGTTTTTTCACATGAACATAAAAGAAATTCTTCTGTGATTGTATATACTGGTAGTCTTATGAAATTCAATTAAGAGGATTAGTTCATTTCAAAGTTATGAGGCAAACATTACTCATTAGATTATTTAAACTCTTAACGAATACGCTTTTTGCTGAGAACTGTTTCAAGCAAAATATACTTCATTTTACTGATGAATATTATTTTCAAGAGACCAGACGATCCCAAGCAGATGTATATAAAGACATTACGATAGTATGTTTATTGATGTTAATATTACTTAATCTAATTATTTTCCTTAAGTTAAAATCTTTTCGAAGTGCATCCAAAAATGTAGGTAATGGGTAGTCATGAAATGAAGGATGGAAGTTCGTTTACATTTAATCGTATTAAAACAATTCATACACTCGCTGCAAAAAAGTAATAATACCAACACTTTCTTACTTACAGAGATATTAGTATTGGTTGAAAGTTAATTTTTCTCGCAACGCTATAGTTGAAAATATTAGAAAATATTAAGTATCACATTATTTGCCGTCAGAACATTAAACATACAGAGAGAGACTTTATCAAATTGCGGAATGAACGAAGCATGCCTGTCAATACGTTGTTTTTGCACATTTGCCAAATAACATTTGTCATTTTGCATCTAGCAATATTTTCCAAATGTGTACTTGGCATACGCCAAATTTTCAACTTTTTTTCTAAATATCTTTTTGGCAATTGCAAGTTATCATTCTTGTTGTAGAATGACGTTTTGAATGATAAAATTTTGCTCCGACCTCCGTATCCTTCTTTTAAAAAATCCTTCCCATATCTCACATATCTCCGGCAACATCCATCTGCTCCAGTTGAGCTGCGCGTGCTTAATGGGATTACTCATCTGCAGGTGTCCCTGCCCGGAGGACAGCTGAATCCTATTCAACATGCGACGCTGACTGCACACAGGCGGACTCAGCGCTCGAAGCGACCACGGGGGTAAGTCTATTCAATGCAAAATACTCTCTAGTTTTGCAATTTTTTATTTCTCTTATTTGTGCTTGATAATAGCAGGATAATAGCACTTTCAAAGTTACCTCTCTTACTGATCTACATACGCTAAGTTTTGAGGTTCTTTTGTTGCTATACTTTTCAAAAATTCAGCATGTTTTTCTTCGTTCAACTGAAATCCCATTCTATGGCAAAAAAAGAAAAAATTGCACTTTGTAGTTGAAAATATTATATTTAGAGTTCTTTTGTTTAGAAAAAAATAGTGTATTGACATCTCATACAAGGATTGGTATTATTTACTAGCTGAGTTCCAGTGGCTACCGGTTGCTCGAGTGAATTTTGTAATATGTCTGCAACTTTACTCTTTCTCACATTCCCAGGGATATCCAGTGAGTGTGTTATTCATTAATGTCGGTGGTTTGATAGTATTGGTGTGTATCCTCAATCCCTTATTTTCACTTAAGTAATTGAGAAAGAGTTTTTAGAAAACACCAATTTTCCATTTCACATCGGTAGGGTTGAATTTTCGTAAAATCCTTTCTCAATGGACAGTTTCGGTAATTTTTCGTGCGTCGCAATCCCCATCGCTAGGGTATCGGGTGTCTCATGTAGTCTGATGGTTATATAATGTCATTGGAAATACAACTATTCATCACAGAATACACAAAAACCATGGACTCGACCCTAATATCAGTCTCTTTACGTTATTTTTACGTACCGCCCTTCCCACTTCTAGCTCTAAGATTACCGAGTCCTTATGTGGTCTCAACTGAATTAAACAGTATTGGTAGTTTAAACATCTCATCAACCCTAAAACTATGCATCCGATTCAATTTTCATTTTTTTATATTTCAAAATTAGTTATCAATTATTTTTATCAATAAACCTTATTCCACCCTCCCCCAAGAGGTGTTGGCAAGTTTATTTTACTGGGAACATCCATGGAACATCCAACGATAATTCACAAATGGACGAAAATGTTCATTACGCTACATTCGTGTTATTTTTGGTATTTTTAGTCTAGTTGTAGAATAATAATGAATATACAACACAAAATTACTAGAACTTTTTTATAAAGCCCAAGCGCCACATACTATCCCCTTTTGCCGAAGACAAGAACAATAGTAACGCAACGTAGAAAAAAAAAGTTTTTCAAGTAATTACTCGTTAATGTAGGTTCTATTATGAAGGATAATGTACTAAGTATACAAAACATAAGATAATGTTACTTCCTCATAAACACAAAATTAAAATATAGAGAAGACGGCTATTTAGTCTTTGATGGGCGGAATTCTTTTATGCGTTGCAAATGGAGTCGTTTGGCATATCTTGACAATCCCAAACCTTGACACTTCTTGGGTTTCAGTGGGTTGTTTATTTCACTGAATTATTTGAAATTATGATTTGGATTTACAATGAATTATTATAAACAATAACTAAGTGATAATNATTATTTGAAATTATGATTTGGATTTACAATGAATTATTATAAACAATAACTAAGTGATAATTTACAAATGTTACATAACAATGGTGTTTATTCTTAGTGTAGTTTGTAGTTGTGTGCAGTCGAATTAGAGAAAATGCAAAGGGTGGGGGAGCACGGATTTACTACTTGACGGGCTCTCAAGCCGGATCTGATGAGTTACCCTAGATCTTGGTATTTAAAGTAGTAGAGAGCCTCGCAAGAGACACCGGCGGACCCCATCCACTGCTGATAGGACAACCTTTCCAACTTGGGTAGGACTTTATAATTGTGACCTATTGGGATGGTCACCGCGCTGTATAGTCCGGCGAAGTCACCGCGCTGAGCTCCCAATTCTACAAGTACAGGCGGACCTGTACTTGTAGCTGGACCTGCGCCTTTTCTCGGCTTTTGTACCCAATCCTAGATTGACAACCTGGGCAACAGATCAATCCCGCCGCGAATCTGGCAAGAGGTAGGAGGACTGACACCCCTCCGAGTGTTACTCAGCATTTTAAACCGAGTAAGCAGGGAGGGGCTCAAGTTCTCAGGTGCTTGCACCTGACGCCCTATTTGGGTTGGACTCTTCCGGGTAATACGGTTCCCCCACCCGTTGGGTACGGGAAGGAGGTTCTGGTCTCCGATCGGAGAGAAGGATTGCTGCTCGGCTACCGTTAGCGCATATAGTGGTAGGGATGTAGGCTACGCACGTCTCCGCCCACCAGAGCGGATGCTGGGAGAGGCGGGTTTCAAATACTGCCTCGGAGTTTGTGGGCACTCTCTCGTTCCCGCCCAGGGGGCAACCCCTGGACCGACGACTCCAACCAGCTCGCTGGACGAGAAGAAGGGACCCTTCAGTGAGTAGCTGCTGCTAATATATTGGGACCAAAAGAGGTAACAGAAAAGTTGAGGTCCGTAAGGACACGATGGGCTCAATGTGTCTCAACATCCTCTAATTCGAATCCCGGTCATGCGTCTACGATCAGCATAGAAGCAGTAGCGATAATCAGTGGAATGTATAATTGTTCCGACATCTCACCGATAATCCTCGATCATGTTTTGTGGACTTGCATTGTGTTTAGGCGAGACGCCCTTCTGCCTTCTCCCACGCAAGGGGATGGCCCTTGGCTGTGGGTGCGTCCTGGAGAGCAACTTTTACCTCCTACTACAGGAACTTCTCTCCCCAATGCATCTCTGAAGAGAGCACGTGCTCGCATCGCCAACGCCCACCTCCAAGCTCATAATGATGAGGTAAGATTCGATCACTAATTTACACAAAATATTCGCTCATTTTGTACTTGAACATACCACTCAAAATACCTCATTAACCCTCCATGGGTGTCTCCGAGACCGGTTGAAACAACAATGCTTTTTATTTTCCCAACCACGGAAGTTCGTGAGCAGTTCATTGTAATACCTTCTATAAGAATCTTAGTATACACATTGTGTAAAAAGTTGTGTTGAAGACATAATTCGAAGAAAAACCAGTGGAATGGGTATTGAGACCGGCCACAGCATAGCCAAAACAGCAAGCGGAAATAAACCAAAGGATGTAATCGTGAAACAGATTTTTGTGTATCTTGAATACTTAAAGCAACTTGATTAAAGTATTATGCAAAGATTGAAGGTAATTTTTCATCAATTATATGAAAAAATAACATTATTTGCTATTGGTTAGTGGTTGCACTTTGCTTATAACTTACTTCCATATGATCCAGATAAAAAACTAATTAGTTACGGTTGTATTGATGTACATTTCTTCATATTCATTTCTAGGTTCATTTTGTTGGTTTGTCGATTTTAGTGCCTCGTAAAATCGGATCCAAGGATAATTTATTATCAAAAATTGAAAAAAATGCATATACCTGGAGGAAGACAATTTACTCCCTTGGAGGGATAGTTATATTGAATGGAATTTCAGTGGAGGAATTTTGGAAGTCGTTATTTGTCTTTAGAGGTAATCCATAAAATACGTTCGCCTAAATGAGCAATTTTTGACCCCCCCTCCCCCTTTCGTTATATGTAATTTGTTTACAACTTTATAATAATTAAAATTTAATTTTTTGACGGAGGTTTAAAAAGCATTGCCGTATTTTGTTTTATTTGTTTAAACATTTCTTATATTTTAACAATGATTTATAAAGAGTAAGTCAAAACACTTGCTACCTATTTTCATTTAAAAAAATAAAATTGTTTATCCCTGCCACGGTGATGTGAAAAGTTGATCTGTATAGACTGTAGGCGCTTATTTCCTTTTTTCGATATTAAACTCCATATGACGGAAATATCATGGGAACTCAGAGTCTACCATGCCCTCTTCAAAAGATTGAGCGTCATCATTTTCTAGGTGTGATATAACTGTAAGCAATTATCATCGTCTTCTATCTACAATTTGAACTGGCCTTACTCTTGACACTGATTTTCCACGTCACAAATTTTCAAATGTTCTCTCAAGTATATCAATGAAGCAAAGAATACTTTTCATTTCTTGCATGTTTTTATTTCCAAATCTGTCTTCACTAACGGGCAACAAGAATCATGTGATATTCATTTCCTTTTATTTAATGATGGGTAATACCGTCTGAAGGAAAAATAATGAGGCAAAATACCCCTACCAAATGCATTCCTTTAATCTCCTTCCATTAGCGGGGGTAAAAATCGATTGGGAAACACCGACAATTTGTAAATGTTTGTCACAAAAAAATCATTCTCTCGAACCTCCACGAACGTACAAATCTTTGTGACTCCCCCTCCCTCACACCTTTGATTTATCGTAGATCAGTATAACGCTCGATGGGACCCCTCCCGCCTCCCTCAACGCGTACGTACTTTATGGATGACCCCCCAACATTTCTCGTTGTGATCTTCGTTAACGAGGATTATGATTTCAAGCGGTTTTATAAAACATAATATATCAAACAAATTGTATTCAGTGCTGTCCTCTATCCCAGCGAAGTAGGCTTATTAATTGTTACACTATTATACTCATTCGCAGCTAAGAGCCGAGTCAGAGAGTGCAGTATCATTTCGTGGTGAAATGAAGGAATTTTGAGCGTGAGTGGAACGACAAAATATGTATCATAAAAAAACAGGAAAGTAAATATGAATTTAATTGATCATCAGATGAATCAAATGTTTAAAGAATAAGATGTTTCTACAAATAATATTTACAATATGTCATGATTATTAAATCCATTTTCGTCACATAAATGACGAAGTGAAGTAATGAATGTTTACAAAAATCACAATGCTTGCAGCCAATTATTTCTGAGAATATTACTAAAATTGAATAATATCTGAACAATGAAATGTAATTTACGTTAATCTAAAAATTGAACCAGGTCAAGATGACGATAGAACAACTGTCACTGTGTACTACACTCCTTTCTTTTAACAACTATCCACCTCCTTGCATATTTTTTTGTCTGAGTGCTTCAGGTTTTCAAATCTTCAATCGCAAATAAATGTCAGTCATTCCAGTGAAACCAAGGAAATTTCGAATAACATAAATGCAGCGTGGAAGACTTATCATAAAAGATACGCTGCAGCTTGAATCGTTTTGTTTCGCCGCAAAGGCCGTATATTCTGTATACTATCAACTGAATAGAAGTTTCACGTAGCTTCAGCTGAAGTGGAATCGCACACACTGGTGTTAGAGAAATTGGAGATAAATCTATTTAATGCTATGGCTGCATATGATGAATAAACATTCTTCTTTTGTCAATGACCATTCCATATTCACTAAATTCACAAACTCCTTAATAAGTCTGCTAACAAATTTAATGCGTCTCAGAAACACAGACCTCACACAAGAAAATAAATCAATTAGTTGGAAACAAAGTCATAGGATACCGAGAAAGATAACTTTATTCGCGGACCTGTGTTGTGGAAAACGCAAAGAGTATTAAATAATGTCAAGAGATGCATCATAGAATTGAAGAAATTTATTTTATTGATCTGCTAAATTTACTCCGAAGGATTTCAGGACACCAAAGATAAGGAGGACTGAGTTAAAACCTGATCAAGAACATAATAATAATAATAATAATAATAATAATAATACACATAAATTGGAGGCCAAGGAACGGAAGATCTTGAGAAAGATTTTGGGTCCCATCAGAGAGAATGGGGAATACAGAAGAAGACATAACAGGGATCTGTACACCTCCATAGAAAAGACTACAAACACCATCCGGAAAAGATGGATTACTTTTTATGGACATATCACAAGAATGCAACCTTCAAGACTGACCAATCGTATTATTACCTTCTTTCAGGAGAGGAAAACAGAAGGGGAATGGTTCACTGAGGTGGACAAAGATCTTCAAGAAGTAGGAATTGCACATAGGGACATCAAAGAGCGTGGTCCACTCAAGAAGAAATTTGAAGCGTTCCACAGTTTCCAAGAAAAACCCAAACTCAAAACTGGAAAAGCGTGGACAGAGGAGAGGAAAGAACAACACAGAGTGAGCTTGCGAGAGTACTGGGCGAACATCAAAGCCTGAAGAAATAGACAGTTGAAATGACGTGGTCCAAAGTTGGCCGAAACGATATGAATGAATGAATGAATGAATGAATGAATAATATACCATATACTGATTATTATTATTATTAATCCGAGATCAGCATGTGAAAAATGTTCAAATAAAAATCATCCTAACTGATAAAAGTATTGTTATACAATTGAATATGGATGATATTCGTGACTTTTTGGTGGTGTAATTCAAAATGAAATTAACTTGCGTAGAATCGCAACCATACATTTATTATTCGAGTCAATAAATTAATCTTCTTCCGGATGAGAAGAAATTTGCCAATTTTCCGTGTCCGGAGGAAGATTACTGAAGATGATCGCTATGCGGTCGTAAGTTGACTCTAATAAATAATAAATAAACTTATGTTGACGAGACTACGCAAATTAATTTCATGTTACACAATTATTTTCAAAAACCAACCTCTATAAAAGTCATACTTTGTTGCGTGCTTGATTACGTAAGCATTATTTATCATTTTGATTTGGCCTCCACGTTAATGGAAGAATTTTTTTTTTGCTGTTTAGTCGACAAAAATACATCAATTCCTACTAACGTTTTGATTCCTTTAATATCTTGTTTCGAATTTAAAACTGAACATAATTTCTTCCGCAATATTATCACCTTGATCAATAACCATACCACAACCATCGTCAGAAATCATACCCATATCAGGCAGATGAATTATAGATATGAATTAAGTGACAATAGCTATGCTGTGTTCACTGTGAAACGTGATAGTTTATCGTAGTAGTGTAGATTTGTATTTAAATAATTAGTGATACGTAACGTTAGGATGTGAAATATTCGAAACGTTGGCTTAGCAGGAATTTGGGTTTTTAAATTGGCCTAAACACAAAATACTACAACCCATATAATGTTCCTTTAAGTTTATAGCCCTTGGGTTCTAAGATACGTACAGTAAGTCGAAAATCTTTGATTTCAGGATACATTCGATGCCACGGCGGCTGTTGGTACAGAAGGGGAGGAGACAGAAGATGAAGAGGAACTGCGGAAGACCAACGGGTGGATAGAAGTGGTAGAGAGATGGGGGCCTCGATCGGACACTTCTGCAGTTGCATTCGCTTTCGTGGTAAATTTTTCAACTTAATAAAATAATAATTAGTACTGAAATAATTATTATTAATTTTGAAGAGCATTTGTATGGATAGTAAAGTATACCATTCGACTTTATTTGGACAATTTACAAGAAATAGCAATTACGAAAGCAGATAAAGTAACTTATCATATTAATCACTGTCGATTTTAGTCAGATAATGGGAAGGAATTTTCAAATAAATGTGTAAAACTAAATGTCAGAATACGCAATGTCTCTGAATATTATAAAATGAAATGTAAATACACATGTCATTTTTCGCTTTCCTGCTGCAACAACTCGAATAGTCAAGTAATTTTCAATTAAATAATCAAGCAAATATAAATTACCAAAATTTGAAATAGGACGAGGGAGATTTAGATCATAAAAAGTTATTACAATCACATGTTCGATTATCTAGATTGTTTCAAAGTTTTTGCGATACACTGAATGTCTGAAAGTCGAAAATGTCAAAATTACATTGTGTTCAGTGAATTTCCATGTCTTTTCTCTCATCTTCCTTGCTTATTCAATTACGTCTGCGTGGTGGTAATACCATCCACAGATTGGAAGCACAGGTTCGACCCTGATGTACACCGGATTATATGTTTGATTTAGTACTCCAAGCTGACTCATCGACCGAGGTTTTAAAATCACAATGAGTCATGAGATACTTTTACTCACGCCACAATGTACTTACCGTTTATATAATAAAGCCATATCTAACCGTTTTCGGTTCTTCTACTCACACGACATCTGGAAAATCTCATACGGCAGTTCCTAGTACTATGACAGTATAATCATTCAGCGAAGCCGAGGATCAAGTGGGCGTTCGGCCCACTTCTCAATCTTAAACTGCGATGTTACCCTAACCAACTAATGTCTGATGGCGGTCTGGTAAGGCACGGTACTGGGCGAAACTATTTCTTCTACCCAAAACTTCACTCATAACGTATAGTAGAATAGAATTTCAGGTCGAAAGGTAAGAAAACCTTGCCTTGTAATATTAATACGGGCATACTTAAACTCGACAGATCCTCAGGTAGGAGGATAATTTCACCACTATACTCGACACTTCCTTAAGGATTAGGACTACGCGGGACTACCTGTGCCCGTCACATGAGTTCCCAGTAACTGGGGCCAGTGGGCAGCTTTTTCAGTAACGAGTCATGGTTTTGCCACCAAAAATATTTGTTTATTTATAAAAATATTGTTGTTTTAGAATAACTGAAATCTACATAAAAAATGATACCAAACATTACCTTCCTGGCATCAAATTCACATTTTACTACTAGTCTGGTAATAAATCAGGAAAAAGAATTATTTCTCTATCAATATTTTTGCATTTTTTCGCCTATAACTTGAAAACGATGCATTTTTAGAACAACATTCCTGTACCGAAATAATACACAATAAATTTCCAACAAATTATTTTCTGAATCATTTTGTCGCCAGACGAAGGGTAATGGCTCAAGAGCGCGATGAAACTGACAAAAATTCTAGATTAGACAACAATTTTTACTGTTAATTGTTGAAATTCGAGCCTACAGTTTCGATTTTCACCTCGCTTCTTGCCAGGTAAATTCGTAAATTAAAAAATAACGAGCTGCTACTAAAATAATGAAATTTAGGAATTCATTCCTTTCATCAGTAGTCGACAGTGTCGAAAATGAATGAGCCAGTAGTAATGATGTTTGGACCTCAAAATAGTGACGATGTTATTTACTCATTACATTTCTGTTTATTTCAACATGAATCAATTTATTACAATATTAGAGAAACTTCTTACATATGTTATACAAAATAGTTCACAATAGAGAATGAAACATTTGTTTTTGAAAGATGAAACAAAAGTAAACTGTTTTAAATTGATATCATAACTCAATAACATTTTAATATTTTCTTGAAATTAAAGCTAATAAAAACTGGTACCCTTATTCTAAATATATTCCAATGAATGTTTTGATTGAGTAGCCGAAAATTCTTTTTTCAATTATCTAGCGATCTAGTCAGTCACTTTATAAAATGGAGAACGGTCGAGCTCAACCCCGCGGTTACTTTCGGTCAGATTTTTCACGTCCCTTCCTCATGCTTCTCTTTTTCCAAGTGAAGCATTGGCACCGGCGGTTACTCCGTTCGAGATGAATTTCTTTATTAGTAGTCGTCCTGCAATTGTATCTTGAGCGCTTCTTTGGTTATTCGTGTGCTGTCTCATGCAACGTTAACAAGAATAGGTTGACAAGATACTCCTCAACTTATTATGAAAAAAATTTCTAAGCCTTTACTAAACGTTCTTGACAGAAAGGATAGTTCATGATGAAATATTTAATTTAGTCGAACACAATCCCCTGCAACAACTTTTAAACCGCTAGCACAACATACGTCACATAGTCCTGTTATACTGCTAGTCCAAAGTCTAGAAAAGTACTCAGTCTCATGTCAGAAAGGATGTTTACTCTGCTTGTGTGCTTGGGGAAAAAGTGTGAAGGGAGGTTTTTTTCACTTAACTTGCGTTTTTATCCAACGGTTACAAATTTTGAGTTCAGGGAGGGTATAACTATATTATTTAAGATAATTTTTTAGATTTTATTGTGGTTAGACCACAAAATATGTCACCTATTTGACATGTTTTGGACAAGTCTAAACTTTGCTATTTAATACCATTCAAGTTCGTAACGAAAACTCATTTTTGTAAAACACGATAGACATATTCCATACTTGTTATATTAATTTCAGATAACTTTAATTTAAATATATACTCGTTTATAACTTTCAAAATAGATGGATTCTTCGTTATTCACCCCGTTTTTCATTATGTATGATAATTATTGAGAGAGAGCCATATTTTTATGAACCTCACCTCAAAAATGATTATTAATGTTAAAAATAGTATTGTTATAATATTTCCCCTTAAAGAGTTCATACATTTCTAGTTGTGGTCACATTGCCTGATAAGTCAGAACTTTTAAATGGACAAGAAGTGCATTCAAGCGATTTCATGACTAAGTGTATTTTGCCGAAGGAGACGTTATCTTCATATTGAATACTATGACGCATTGCCCGTCATCGAATTAATGAAGGGTTCAATTCAATATGTCTTCTCGCCGAGAGAATTCACGATTCTAATGTGGCTTTCTAAAAAAAGAGTGGAAGTTCTCTAAAAACTCTAAAATTATTTAATTTTCCATTTCTGCGAGAAATATTAGAAAATGGAAGTATTGTTCCAAGATCCCCTGCAGCGGGCCCATACTCAGAACACACGTTTCAAAAACAGACTTCCTCTCCGCTTTCCCCCTTCACGACAGTAAAGTTACGTCTTCGCAGCGATAAGGAAAAGATGGGCCGGAAAAGTCCGGAGTTGAGATCGACCCTACCCAAATGTGGAATGCGATCTTCAGTACCATAATCCCTTAACCGCGGAGTTGAGCTAGACACAAGCCATAAAATGTAAATAATAATAAAAAATAGTCAATTTTATAAACTGGTGGCTAATGTCAGGCACTTTATAAAGGCGCTGAAAATATTCAACCATTTAGTAGAATCAATGTTTTATTATCGGTCGACTCTTTATAAAGCGCCTAGGCTGATTTTAGTATCGGGCAGCAACAAAATACTAAGTGTTAAAAAGTCCAACATGAAGCTCTCAAAAATGTTCTTGATTTTCAAGTAGGGACTGGGTAAAATGACTGTCTGAGTGGTTAAGTGAGGTTTCTATAGTTCCAAATGGACAGGTAAAGGAGTTTCTCAAATCGTGCCTTGCTCAAAGGGTAAAATTTAAGAAGTTTCTCAATTCGTACCTTTCGAAAACCAGTGGCTGGTAAAAGTTTCACAAACTGTGCCAGCCCGGAGAAAATTGCGCTCCTATAGTCAACAGTCGCTTATTCCTTACTAACATCAGAAATCTAACCATAACAGCTTGAATTTATGAGAAAACTCCATAATTATAAAGGTAATAGAAAACTTTCATGATTGATAAAAATAATTTACACCAAAATCAAAGTGCAGTCAAAGCTTTCTTAAGGGCCACTATTTAATTTCGTATAATCAGATGAATGACCAAAGCTGCTGATTCAAAAGTGTCTTATTGCTTCATTCCTGTCTTAAATGCACTTTTCACGACTTAGGAAAAATTAAACATTGTGTCAAAAACAACACCGGAGCCAAAAAGTAATCCAAAGCCTAATTAAATGGTTATAATACTAGAAGTGCCGAGCACTGATGCGCTGTGGAGAACTCATGCACATACTCTAGTACAATAATCATATTATTTTCCTTTCAATCATATCTGTTTTTATGAAAGCATTTAGAAAATTACAAGTGAAATTCCAGGCACCACTTTTTCGGAATCGGGGACTCCCAAAACGGATATTTCCGTCAAAATTTCGCGACCGAATGTTTTTTACGATTACAATACTTTCTACATACTACGTAAATAAGTAAAAATAGAAGCTTAAACTCAGTTATGTCGTAATACGTCGTGTTTGGGTTCATTTTTATTGGAATTATGTGTGGAATTCAAAAATTATAAGATAATGGGAATAAAAATAAAAATGCTCAATTATTAGCCCTTTAAATTAATCCAGTAAGTGATTCACCAAATCCATTCGACAGGTTGGTCGTTTAACATGACGGCAAGTCATTAGAACAGATACAAAGTGTCGAGTTTTGGTACCCAAAATTCTTAATCCCTGTCCGACTTTATGACCATCAGGAAGTGTCGAGTTTAAGAACTCCGATTAAAGCTATGCGCGCACTGGGACGTCATCTGACTGACGGAGGTCCCCCGACATTTTAAAAGTGCAGGAAGCTGGGCGCACTGGTACGGAAATATCGGAACCGTTGAATGAAGGGACCGTTCGCTCTTCGAGGTGTAGAGGATTAGGATGAGAGTGTTACCTGCTCCCCATTCCATTCTGATCACTCAACACTATCGAAGTGGCGAATACTTGGTTCTAGCGAGTGCCCGCAGTAATAAACTAATGAGTCCCCCGGAAAGTATTACAACCCTTCCTACTTTCCAAACAATCTTCCTCTGGGGCTTTTCGCAAATTGCGGCAAGTGCGTGCCGGAGCAGTGAGTTAATACCAATGCAAAGCAATGGAAAGAACTTTTGGGAAATCCAGGAGGGTGGTGCCGACCGGTCCAGTGCGCGTGTAGCTTAAATACGGCATTCTCGGATACGCCATAAAAAATTATTTTCGTTTAACTATATCTATTTGATCGGGTGATTTTGGTTCTTTTTTAAGGAAATACGTAACTGACTTGGTCACATTTCCATTTATGTGTAATATTATATTACCAATTTCAGGCAGCGGATGGCAGCGAAAGCACTGCTGCGGCGGTGGAGGCGGTAGCATTCGCTCCCGATGACCTTCCCATTTTGCGCTCTGTCAAGGCTCTTGCCAATGATTCGGACTCGGGTGAGTTATTCCTTTGTGTAAGGCGTTTGAAATAACTTGCTTCGCTCACGAATTATTGAACAAAGACGCGGAGAAAATAAAATACGAATATATGGCCAACAATATCACGATCACAATGTAAATGTATTTGACATTAGTTGGAATTTTCAAACTGCCCCAGTAGCTTCTTCGTCCGTGTGAGATATATGTACAATCGTAGACTCGACGTTTTCGTCAACAAATGTGTGATCAGCCTGCTACCAGACTATTAACGGGATTATCCTACGATCGAATCGGCCGTGGCCTGAAGTTGAATACATTATCTTCTCCTCATATCAAGGTCAAGAAATCGTGTAGCTATATTACCCGCCATCCGCAAGGGTCCGCTAAGGCCTGTAAAGGGAACACACGCACTTCACTCTACTTTGTTCCGGTGCATTAAGCCCCTTTTTGCACGGTTACGTACGTACTGTTTCGTGATACACATCAGACTGGAGGCAGATTGTATGGAAATTTTAAAGCATGTTCTATTTTTCAGTACTCGTACTGAGCAGGACTCGTATGAATTGACTAGCGCATTTCCTAGTTGCGGCGCCTGTGTTCTCTCGAGTCGGTTGCGTGTTTACAATAGTGAGTGAAGTATTGTTTTTTCTCTTGCTGTTTCCTAGTTGAACTTCGGAAAGGAATCATAGTGAACAAAGTATAGTATTAAATAAATATTCGTTTTTTAATAGATGTTCAGAGAATTGGTAGCCCAGTTGAAGTTAGTTGTTTGTTGCGATCACCGTTGAGAGACAACTCATACTAACACCATCTATTTCTCTCCCAATACTGTGTAAAACGCTTATATCGGAACGTCCTTTTTCTGTAAACGCAGATGACATCAACGATGTCATCCACTCCATATTTCTCATACAGCAATTGAATACAAATTGCCTGTAAAATGAAACGTGTAAAGCGGACCTTATGCATGAGCATGCTCTTCGCCCATGCATAAAGTATTGGTTCAACATCTTCCTTCAATTCGATTCTGCAGATTGGGGATCGTGGGCGGGTAGTGCTCGCCTGAACTACTTACGTTCGCGCGGCGTACGTTGGGCGAGCCTCAACCTGCGCCACGGAGATCTACTGGTAATACCGCGACGCGCGGCGGTGCAGCTTCACATTCCCACCGCTACGCAGGGCATCAGTTGGCGAATACGACCCAGAGATTACTGCCGGGCGCCGTGGCGTCTATGAACACTAGTTAGGCAAGTACTCTTGCTTATATTAACGCGTGACAAAAAAATCTTACGATGATTTATGATGTAAATGCATGTACCACTCCAAGTCATGGCGTTATAAAGTGACTACAGTCTACGAATAAGTAGGTTATGTTGAAGGTCCTAAGAGCTGAATTAAAGAAGTTATTAACGATGACTTATTGAAACCCCATAGTTTATTGGATGATACTTCAGTAAGGCGAATGTAACTTTTAAACACAATTGTCGTGGTATGAGATATGCTCGATATGTGTTTCCAAGTAGAATGTGAAGGAAACCACCTCAAGCACTTCAGCATCCAAATCAAAACACCCTCATGGACACTGTTCCAGAGATCAACTCTACAGAAGCGCCTGGGGATACCTAGACCCATTTGTAGATGGTACCAACCAGTCTTTTATTGATACCGAACAATCCAGATAATAAAATAATTCATTAATGTTATCATTATCCAGTTATTATTATCCCTGCCTCTGTAGATTATCCACCTACGAATGTTGACCCAGATGACTCGGGGTGGGGTGGCCCGACTTCCTCAGTCCCGACGCGCTCCTAAGTCACGTGAATGAAAGCGATCGCGCATACGTTTACTTATATTTTACGGGTGTGAATTTTCCTTTGACATGAACCGTTTGAAGCAGAAAAAAACAATTCCGGATCAACGATGCGAAAAAAGTGTAAAAAAGTGAACCAGTGAAATGTAATACTCAAACGATCATAAATATACTAAGAAAACTATTTCATGCAACTGAATTTAAGTCTGAAAATTACTTGGAAACACTTGTTTCACATCACGTTTCATCTTTTTATTTTCATCAAATAGTTGATTTCGAATGCACTATACGTGAATTATTCTGCCACGAAAAATATGCAAAGAAGTGCGCGCGATCACTTACGTTCTAGAAAGGAGCGCTCAAGATCCATAGAAAAGTTGCGGCGTATCCACTTTGTTACATACACAGTACTGTAGTATTTTTAAATGCGTAATGTAGCATGCTATTGAAGCTTATCTACATGGGGCGATAGGAGATAGGAGGTAGGTGGTAGGGTTTTTGTTAGTAGGTGGGCCGGATTGCTGGGTTAACCAACCACTTGGCCCACGTGAAGGGGTTAGGTGTCGTCAGTAAGAGTTAGTGATACTAGGAGAAGTAGCAGGTCGATATAAGAAGGATGGTTCGCTTTTCAGTAATCACAGCTTCATGAACTGGGACATTAAAGTGATAAGCTACAATTTTGTTTCTCTGGTCCCGCCGGGAATTGAACCCGGATAGGTTTGAGGGTGAGCAAGCATGCTAGTCACAAGTGGGGAAAGCTTTCGTCACCCACCTTGCATCGATAAATAACCCAGATGCTCGCTGCAATGATCGAGCCGATTATACTAGAAATGGCTTCAAGTAATTTTTCTATTGTATGTATAGAGTAGAAATAATCCTTCGTAAACCAATTTGGTGCGCCTCGTAACAAGGGTCCCTTAAGTTCTTGGTTAATTTTTGCTCAAGAAAGACTCATTTATTTCTCGCCTGCCCTTGCCTTTCTTTGAACCTACCATGTATTTTTTAATTTTCATATATTCCAGGGAGAAGTAAAAAGTTTTACTCTCCTACATAACAGACACCATGATACGCTATTTTTCAATGTTCATAGTTGTAACTTACTTTTTGGCAGGTATTGGTGCAGATCTAACAAGTCAGAAATATTACAAATAAAATGAAGAAAACTCGTAACACTTCGATCGATGAAGAAAGGAAGTTTTCTTCGATTCATGAAGATATTATTGGGTATTTGACGAGGTTAATAGAAAGTTTATTTCACAAGGAGGCACAGTATGAGATTTCATGTGTTTACTGAGAAGCCCACGAAATGAATAATAGTTAATTTTTTACAGGGCTCTTTATGAAAAGAATAGTCATGGTATTGCATTTTAGATAGTATATTTCCTAGATTTACAGAAAGTGTTTACCTGTTTGTTAGAGTGTTTGAATATTCGATTGTATTATTTATGTTGTAAGTATTGTGTTGTACATTTTCTACAGCAAAGATGCATATTATCGTTTGATAGATGTGTATTTGTGAAACTGCAACCTATCTCAGTGATTGTTTCAAAGTTCATACATCTGATAATTTAAAAAAAAAATAGTTCGTCTTTGTTATTCAAGAATTGAACAAACCAAGAGTTTCTAAACCTGTAAAAATGTATCATGCTTTTCTTTTTCACGTTATGGAATGAATAAAGATATGTTTGAACGTTTCAGAACAATGAGATTAATACAAATTGAACCATACTTTTGTTTTGTTTTTGTAACCAATGATGAAATATTGATTCATCAATAAAATACCAAGAGTCCTGACACCTGCACATATGTTTATATTCTGTAAATTAAATCACGTTTTGGGGTAAGAAAAGGTTTTCAATTGTAGACATAGTTTTTTTTAGAAAACTGGAAATAAATAATTATATGATAAAGAAATATCTACTCTAAACACACAACATAAAACTTAAAAATAATGGAATTAAAAGAAAACTTGTCGATTTGTCAACCTCCAAACTCCGAAATTTTATAGGTATTTTAAGGCTTTTTCATAGATTATTATATTTATTTATTTTCATTTTATAGATTATATTTATTTTTATAGATTAACTGTTACTACGGTGAAGGAAATATAAATATGGTTTTGCACGTCTAGTGAAATAACTCATATTTCTTAAGAAGGGCCACACGTTGACGACGACGGTAGTCTGTAAATTTTTTCTTGTCCAACTCTGAGGACTACCCGTTACATCACCACAGTTTGACCCTCCGCCGCGCAGGTAGAAAAGTTGAATCGTGCATGAGTTGAATCGTACGTGAGTTGAACCCCAAAATGTATACATACAAACAGATATAAAATACACAGAAACAAACAGAAAATAAACACAAATAACATTAAAGGGACACAAGCGAGTGAATTGCACGTTCTAACCTTCGTCTGCTCAAGGAAAAGTGGCAAATGCGTTCGGCGGTTGACGAAACGTCTCTTAAGTAGGTAAACGACCTCCGAAGGGTGTTGGGGTGAGGGGGTGGCGGAGGAAGAATTCTAGGACAGCAAGACATAGCAACGGCGAAATTTGAAAACTTGTTTGTTCGTTAAGAATGAAATTGTTATTATTGATCTGTTTCTGAATGTGTAATTGTTCTAATTCGGATCTGTGGTAAAATTTATGTTCTATTTCAAGTATTGATGGGTTGTTTTGGGGGTCAAATGAGTGCCCTGTTTCTATTATTGTAAATTAGTTTATTGTCCTCCACGTGGTCATACGCAGCTTGTACTACTTTTTTGACAATAAATTTATTTATTTATTACTTATTTATTTATTAAATGTGAGGAAAGTGTGAGGTGTTATTGTTATGTGTCCACGCATTCATGTGTTCTTTTATGCGTGTGTTGAATTTTTGAGATAAAATTAATTTTATCTTCCACTTCGGAGTGTCGGGAAGACATACAAAATATTTATGTTTATGTTAAATGAGGTCAACAATATCAGCAACCTTAATGTGGTCTCTATATGTTTCTATAACAACGAATTATCTTTGCATTTCCAAAATGGACAAGGACAAAGGGAAGGGACAAAATAGGAAGGCGAAACTACATGGGAGAGTAGAACATCTTGGCACTAGCTTGTTCAACTTTCCTAATGGTGATTTTTATAGGGGAGGTTATTATGCTACTATAGCCGGAAAGATAACGAGATATGGTCAAGGAGTATACGTGACACACGACAAACAGCAATACCAGAGGAACTGGAGAGAGGATCAATTAGTAGACGAAGTATCCATCTATTACGCTGACCACAGTTCGTACCATGGGCCCATCACGGACGAATTACAGTACATCGGTAAGGGGACTTATGTTTTACAGGACAAATCAATAATAAAGTGTAACTTCAGTGACGGAATACCAATCGGTAACCTGGATTTAAAAGATCCTAATGGACATATTTGGAGAGGATCTTCCGACATAGAGTGTGGGTATTTCATGGCTGAAAACAAGTTTCCCTTAGCAATAAATGTAAAAGAGAACAAAGAACCAAGCAATCAAGTACCAGAAATAGTATTTGAAAGTGAAGAATATCTTAAACACAGTACGGAGATATCCCAAAAAGATGATTTCGAGATAAATGAACCCGAAGGAGAAGATCTACTCCGAAGCTATTCGAAAAGAGAAGATAATGTCCATCATGCATCCAAAAGAGAAGATGTCCATCATGCATCCAAAAGAGAAGATGTCCATCATGCATCCAAAAGAGAAGATGTCCATCATGCATCCAAAAGAGAAGATGTCCATCATGCATCCAAAAGAGAAGATGTCCATCATGCATCCAAAAGAGAAGATGTCCATCATGCATCCAAAAGAGAAGATGTCCATCATGCATCCAAAAGAGAAGATGTCCATCATGCATCCAAAAGAGAAGATGTCCATCATGCATCCAAAAGAGAAGATGTCCATCATGCATCCAAAAGAGAAGATGTCCATCATGCATCCAAAAGAGAAGATGTCCATCATGCATCCAAAAGAGAAGATGTCCATCATGCATCCAAAAGAGAAGATGTCCATCATGCATCCAAAAGAGAAGATGTCCATCATGCATCCAAAAGAGAAGATGTCCATCATGCATCCAAAAGAGAAGATGTCCATCATGCATCCAAAAGAGAAGATGTCCATCATGCATCCAAAAGAGAAGATGTCCATCATGCATCCAAAAGAGAAGATGTCCATCATGCATCCAAAAGAGAAGATGTCCATCATGCATCCAAAAGAGAAGATGTCCATCATGCATCCAAAAGAGAAGATGTCCATCATGCATCCAAAAGAGAAGATGTCCATCATGCATCCAAAAGAGAAGATGTCCATCATGCATCCAAAAGAGAAGATGTCCATCATGCATCCAAAAGAGAAGATGTCCATCATGCATCCAAAAGAGAAGATGTCCATCATGCATCCAAAAGAGAAGATGTCCATCATGCATCCAAAAGAGAAGATGTCCATCATGCATCCAAAAGAGAAGATCATGTCCGAAACAAATCCAAAGGAGAAGATCATGTCCGAAACAAATCCAAAAGAGAAGATCATGTCCGAAACAAATCCAAAAGAGAAGATCATGTAAGCAAAAAGTCTAAAAGAGAAACTTTGGGCATACACGACTCCAAACCCGATCATGCAAGAGAAGAAAATAATGGAAGAGGGAAATAGATTAATATAATTAATTATAGAACAAAGGGCATTAATTTTGCGGTGTTTGTTTTTCGTGTTTTAAGAAATTGTTACGGGTGATAGAATTCGCTTGTAATTCCATTGAGGACAACGTGTCAAAAAGGACTTAATGTGTTTAATGCATGTTTATTCGCCGTATAGAGTAAGTAAGTTATCCATAAATATATACAAATATATCTATAAACACACACACATATATATAATTATTTATACATATACAATTAATTTTAATAAACACGAAATTATATTGACTATACTTTTCATTAATTTTTGTTTTTGTTTTTTTAAATACATTAATAATACCAAGGTTTATAATTTCTAGTCCAAGAATTACGTAATGCATTTCCTGTAGTCGCATAGTAATAATTTTTTTAAAAACATTTTATCTTAGTGGCAATTAATATTGATACTTTGATGATAGAAAGATAGGAAGAAAATATGTTTAACAATTGTTTGGACAAGAAAAAAATCCTACTTACATACTAAAATTTCTGAATTTTTACTCTATTAAAATTGCTAGCATCACCATAACGCATTTCATCAATTTTAGCGGGAAACATTTACAATCGTTAATATAAAATAATTACACAGAGAAAAATATTTTATCTGATAACGAATGGTATGTTCCTATTGATCTCCTTCCAGGCACATTTATCTGAACTACCTGCGTTAACCTTAGCAAGTAATCTGTAGTAATACGTATGAGCGAATTAATTATGTCTGTTGCATGGAAATCGGAAAAAAACAATTGCTGAAATCATTTGAAATTTTAAAAGAGTTCTCAAGGGTTATGGCAACTAAAATGAAAAGTACCATCAATGTTGATGAATTACAGGAACAGAAAAACAATTAAAATTGGCTGCTAATCAGTGGATGTGAATCTTCACTCGCATTACTGTTGAATGTGAGGCTTAGTAATGTGTCCACTAAAATTCAACTGCGATATCCACTGAACGTAGATTCTTCCGCATCTCAGAAGCGAAATTATACAAAGGCTGTGAAAAACATTATTTTCAAGTTCATAACGTAAAAGTGAAATGCAAACCAAGGAATTCAGAGGTCTTAACTATAGTTTTGTTTATTTCTGTGTAAAGTGTATGCTCCCTCTGCCGGGACTACAAAATAATTTGTAATTAGGTATACATTAGCACATTAACTGAGTATCTTTGTAGTTTTTCTAAGTGGTATTTAATTTTTCAAATAAACGACAGTGAAAATTTAATATCACGAAAGTGGAAAAATATGGAGACTAACAAATAAATTTAGAATCTTAAATAAGAACCCCGGGCAAAATGAGACTAAAAAATCTAGACCTCATGACAAGTGTTTTAATACCTACTGTACAGTAAAATGTATCAATTCACAGTGCCAATTTTTCTTGAAATTTGTGTAATTTTTTGTACGTTTGTTTAACAAAGAAAAAAATATATTAATTTTATATTTATGTTTTATTTGTAAATTGTTTTAAAATTTTGAGTGTTCAGTAATGATTGTTTAATTATCTCGTCACCACCACCGTGGTTTCGTTGTCCGCAGTTACTGAAGTGCTAAATCCGTCAATATTTTCGTAGAAAAGTGAAGCCGTACACCTCCCTTGAGCGTCACATTGATTTTTGTCCGTCCCGTTGAGCGTTGCAACCAGCGCTGACCGACCAAAGATCGTTTAAGCTTACCATATATTAATAATTGTAGTATGAATATAAAGTATTTGCTGTTTAGAGCATTTTGTAATTGTTGTATTAATCATCTTTTGTGTATGTTCTTTGATATCTACGGAAGACATATTTACGTACATCTTCAAGGACTTTTGTGAATATGCATAGTCCATAATGAACAATGGCAATTTTCTGTTATCATGATCCACAAAATAATTTAAGAGAGTTTTCCACTATTATAATTACAAACACGCTCCATCTATTTAGCCCATGAATACTAAAGAAAACGATTGAATGAAATGAGCAAATTTGATTCGTTTAAATGGTTCATCATTTGTATTTAAATGGTTCATCATTTGTATTTAAATGGTTCATCATTTGTATTTAAATGGTTCATCATTTGTATTTAAATGGTTCATCATTTGTATTTAAATGGTTCATCATTTGTATTTAAATGGTTCATCATTTGTATTTAAATGGTTCATCATTTGTATTTAAATGGTTCATCATTTGTATTTAAATGGTTCATCATTTGTATTTAAATGGTTCATCATTTGTATTTAAATGGTTCATCATTTGTATTTAAATGGTTCATCATTTGTATTTAAATGGTTCATCATTTGTATTTAAATGGTTCATCATTTGTATTTAAATGGTTCATCATTTGTATTTACGACCCATGGGAATCGTTTGTATGGAAAACAGTTGTATTAAGCTGCAGAGTTCTTCTTTGTCTCCCTGACAGTGCCGGCCATACACAGTTGGCTAGGTTGCCTTGATGCACATGATACTTCAGTGGTTAGGCAACCCACTTAACTCTTGTACAATTTTTTTTTTATCGTGTTAGAAATTCTCTAAACTATTGTCCTAGATGTAGTTCTCATTCTTTTTCTCTCTTGAATATATGAAACCAAAGGTAAAACTAGTCATAGATATACGCACAGATTTACAATCAAAAGTTCATTTCTTATTAACCAGCTCGACTGAGTCAGCATCACCTGGGAATTTGAATTTGTCTCCTTCGGGCAGTTTCCCACACTTTCATTTAGTTTTATGAAAAATTAGCTAATAACCCTGCGTTGCCCGGTTCTTTTCTTGCACTGATCTTCTTTTTACTAAAAAAATTGTCCTCCACATAGTCATATGCAGCTTGTACTGCTTTAAAAAAATAAGTTTATTTATTTACTCAAAAAGAAACAGCCAAAAAAGAAATTTACAAAAGAAATTATTTAATAAATACGTATTAATATCAATTAATTATCAAAATAAATTGTAGATATTATTGCAGTAAAAATTTCAGATTAATAAAACAAAAGTATTAATGACATTCCCTCCCAAGGAAAATCCGTCTCTACCCAGAGGAAAACCCGGGTCAGGATGGGACGGAAAGGTTTTGTGTTCACTGGTGACGGGTAGAAATTTAAAACATCGTACTTGTTTGTCTTAACCAATGTTTCCCAACCTTTCTTTACCTCATGTCGCACTAACCCCAATCAATATTTAGCTTTGGAACACTACAGATATAATGATTTTCGGTTTGTATTGGCGTGATTGTCAATCAGTACAAACACGCCCAACACTATGTGTGAACACATTGATATAGTGTTTACACAGAAAAACTCATTAAAAATCAGATGTGGTTAAGGTCAGTTATGTCGTATTGATACAAATATTTTATTTACTGATATTGACCAAATACAAGAGTAATTACGTAAAGTTGAGATGTTGTACATTGCTAGGGAATGACCACCATCTTAGCTTCCACGATCTCGCTGAGCGTGGTTCAAACCCAACATCTCTCCTTCCCAATTATTTTACCCAAGTCCAATGGTTAAATGGAAGATGGCAGGCCTCATGGTCTGAATCTCGCCAAAAGGCATAAAATAAGTAAATATTATAGAATCGTTTCTAATATTTTACAGACTTCGAACCAAGGCACATCGGTAGGAAAACGATGGTTTAGATCGTCCAGACAATTTCACCAATTACAATTGGGTGACGGTGGTATATTCGGTTTACTTAACTTCAAATAGAATAAAAGTAATCGTCTGTACCAAAAAGTTATTAATTCCGCCAAAGTGACTTTCGACAACTTATGTTATCATCTTCAGTGACCTTCTCTGCCCTGGAGAGATGCGTGTGGAATTCATTGAAGACACTGAAGATGACAACAAAATAAATTGTCGAAAACCGCTTTAACAGACAAAAATAATTTTCCGGTATCGACTTTTATTCTATTTCAATTTCCCCAAGTTTATATATTCAACAATTTATGGATTTGCATACAGTACAAATCAAACATAAAAATATCCATTTTATATTAGAAGAAGAGTGGACTGAAAATTTGCCACTCGGTTTCGTATGTTTGCGGACAACTTCATTTAAAACATCAAGATATATAAAAAGTTGTACAGTTTGCAACTATTTATTAAACGTTTCAGTACATTTATTAATTTAATAATTCTACATTATCATTTTATATACAAAAGCGATGTTTCTGCGAAATTTTGGAATTTTTATATGACGACGTCTATTTTTTGTACTACTGTACTAACTTCATAAGTGTTCTTCCGTTTCACACTCATTTGATCAAAGATCAAAACCTTTGAATGTTAAACTGCACCGAGTGTTTGCTGAACCAGAAAGCTCGTGTTACTCTTCAGAGATACAACTTCCCTTGTGTTCCATTTACGCCAGCTTTCTTAGTTAATATTTGGGGGAGAATCCAAAATATGACATAGCCGTAACACTACTCGTGAAATTTGAAGTTGTAGTAGTACGTGTATCAAGATCCGTGTCATCAGATAGAGCATTTTCCGAAGGTATTTGAATTAGTGTCATCGTGTTGAGAAGAAACTTATTACAGGGAATGAAGTATCCACATGTCCTGCTGACGAATCCACGCCATACGTTTCCATGTTCAATTAACTCGGCGGGTCCATTGGGGACGGAGCGCGAAAATGCAACGTGCAGCGCCGCATCGTCGGGGAACTTGAACTCTCCAGCCTCCGTATATTCCAGTAGATTGCTCACTCCGCCCTATTCCTCGCAACAATACATAGGAGACACTGTAGAACTCCACATATCCGGTTCAATTGGGACCGGACACGGTACGGATAATCAAATATCCGGATAATTGGATTTCTCCCAAAACAAAAGGATATTTTTCAGGCTAAATGTCTTCATAATATATAATACTAAAGGAAAAAACAAAAACCAACTAACAATATGAAGGCCAAAAAATCTGTTCTGATACAAAAAGTGTCTAGCTCAGTACACAAACAACAACATAGTTTAGTGTACATTAATTAAAACTACAAAACTATTTTCTCCCATCGATTCGGATAATTAACGCATAAAAATCTATTCGGATGATCGGTATTTAGATAATTGGAAATCTACTATACTTCATAATGTTTGCGTGATGGAATGATGGATGGAGTTCTGTATATGTACGGGAGGGACAAAGTAAAGGGCGTGTGTGCTGGTAACTGTTCATATACACCACTGATACACTGCTTTGACCATATATCTCCACGAACTCCTGAAATATACCACACTACTCAATTGACATGATTTACTGTGGGGAAGGTAAGAGAAATCATTGGCGTAAGTAGTGCGGAGGTGGGTAGTCATGGCGCCCATCCCAGAAATTTGCATTAAGAACATTTTCATTCTACTATGGGCTACAGACATGATTGAGAAGCACAATGGCACACGAGAGGTTCTCTAATACTTCTCTCCTACACATCGAAAATGAATACGCGGAAAACACATTACTGAAAAAATGGTTTTGGAGCGTTTCTCTGCAAAACACAGAGAACTAATATAATTACTTATTAGTAATTGTTTATCATACTAACATACTAGTGTAAATGGTAAAGTGTGTCCGTCTGTTTGCTACCTGATCACGACTAAACCACTGAACCGATCGTGATGAAATTTGGCAAGGAGATAGTTTAGATAACCTGGATGAACATAGGCAACATTTTATTTTTAAAATTTGAAAAAAGACGGATAGAAAATGATTTTGACGATAAATGTCGGTGAAATTAGGTAAAAAGAGAGGTATCGCTGCCTAAATGGGTGGACATACATGACAACTCTCAATGGCAATATCGTTCGCGTCAGAGAGTTCTACAAAATGTCCGCGACAGGTTAAACGTTATTATCGGAAAAACGTTATTAAAAATTGAAGTGTTAGAATACCTCCAATTAAGAAATTAATTAGAGAAGAAAAATGAAACATTAAAATTAATGGGTTTTTTTGTTTTTTATTTTGTTTTTGTGCGTTTAGCAAAGATAAAGAAAAATCTTTAAATCGTAAAATTTAAACGGTTTAGATTGTACAAGCGCTTTACTGAATTGGTGAAGCCACGCTGCCGGCGTTGTGTCATGCCTCGGAAGCTAAAAATTCGACTGACGCGGCTTTGTGTTAGTGGATTTGTTCTACCTGAGATGCTGAGATGAATAAGAGACACTTACGATGTTATGAAAGAGTTGGGTCACCATTAGGATTCGAGGGAAGGAAGGGGGGGGCGCAAAAAAAACTTAAATCCCCATGGGTGGAATGGGAAGGGAAGTCATGCTAAAATATTTAATCCAAAAAGACGGGCTTTATCCATAGATTTCGGAACCTTTCAGATAAATAATGACATGTTGAATAAGTACAAAGTTAGCACCTATGAGGGTTAAATACCCCTCACTAAGGGTACAATGGTGAGCTAGGCTAATTGGTGACGTATTGATTGATTTGTTTCTCTCACGGACAACTTTATCTTGCTTGCTCAAGGATGGTTTCATCCAAGAATTGATTTATTCTTGCTGCTGGAGGGGAAAGTCAAAATGGTGTACTCAATCAAGTTTTGTAATAAATTTGTATTATTATGAATTTGTAAAATTAGGATGCTGAACATATGTTTTTAAAAAGCAGTAAGATCTAAACATATTTTTGATCTTACAATACATACTGATTTTATTTTTTCCTGAGTAAAAGAAAACAGGGTAATCGGCTGGTTAAAAAGTAAATAAATGAATCAGTAACTTTGATTATCTTGTTCGTCATTTTGTAATATTTCGTATCACTATTATAATTATGGAATTTTTGTCCGTTTAGTTTCAGATCGGATGCGACGTCTACAAGTAGTTTGCTAGGACTCAGATACAAATATTCCTATATCCACGTTTCCTAGGTCCAGGGTCTACCCCAGAAAATACTCCTAGTTACGCCTTTGCTAGAATAAAGTAATACTTCTCATCAAATTAATTCCTTCGATGAATGGATCAGCTTACTTTATGTTGCTAATTTAATTCTTAATGGTATCCTTATTACACATGAAATAGTTTTGTTATTACAATAGTCAAAATAATATTCTGTATACAAAGTATGGTTAACCCATGAAAGCGGTGTTCATTTTACTCGTTGTCAATAATGTGAGTTAATTTTATTAAATAATACCTGATAATGGCTTCCATCTGGATATTGGATGATACCATGTTGCAAACAGTCTTTTTTCCACATCCCCTTGTATATCTGACCATCACCCGTCGTGTACGTTCCGGGTCCCTCTCTCACCAAACACTTGGTGTCTTCATCTGATTTGTAGCATCCTATGTATTTATCTCCGTTTTCGAATGTAAATTTACTTGCAGCAAGTTGAACAGACTCCTCCTTCTTTTTCTGTTTGTCCTGCTTTTCATGTTTGTCTTGCTTGTCCTGCTTGTCCTTCTTGTCCTTTTTGTCCTTCTTGTCCTTCTTGTCCTTCTTGTTCATAGCTGAAAAGAAGTCAGATGTAAACAGAACACTTCTATGACAACGGTGTAACTTCACATACTCGAGTCAAATGAATATAAAATTAGAACTTCTCTGATGACGCTTGAAAAAGGAATCAAATTATGACGTGTAATACAAAACAATTATAATTATATTAATTTATAATCAAGTAATTCTAAGTGAAGGCTGAAAAGTTTCCATAATTTTAAGTTTAACCGTAAAAGATAGGTTTATTCTTATTTATCCCCTCACATTCGATTTAAAAACGAGGAATAATTACATGCAAAATACTTTTGCGCAAATTAGAGCTACGAGAAGATAATCAGCATGAAGACTCAATATTTACATCGAAAATATCAGTACTTTGATATAAATCTTCTATTTTTTATTCGATTTATATTTCACTTATTTACGGGTAATGGGTAGCTATTTGCATATTAGGGAGATTACTTTTTAAAGTAAGTCGAAGTTAATACTCATTGGTACAGAATTTTTACATTTCTAAATTCGTAACTGAGTTAAAAATATTTCGTTCTGTCAGTCAAAAACTGGATTCTTTTCACAATTTTCGGTGTTATCATGATTGCAAATACAAAGAAATGCCAATGGGTTTATTGCAAAAACGAATTCCAGGGTTCTCTGTCGCTGTGAGCTTTCAAAAGTTAGTACGAATACTACAGCAATATTCAATAGCAATACGGAACAGCAGCATTTTATAACACTTACTAAAACCGCTAGAACTAGCAGTATCAATAGTCCTATGATAACTCGTAACAGTATTTTATAACACTTGGTTAAACTGTTTCTAACAGTACATATTACAGCACAAAATAGCAAAATATTAAACAAACTCAAAACTGTAATTGATTGCAGTTTTCATGAAAATCTCTCCATGCTTTTGAATAGTTTCAATTTTTACACTGATTTCCTGCATTTTTGGGTTCTGAAGAAAAAAAATCAATCTGTCATGCAGTGCATACCGTAAGTAGGTTTTTGCAATCTATATTTGTTTGAGCAATGTGCGACCGAACTCACGTATTTGGTTTATTTAACGACAAATGTCAGAAATCTTGCTTGCACTCTAAATGTAACTCTACATATCTGGACCAAAGTCCCCATACAAATTTTGTAAATACAAGTGAACGAATAATGGAAAAAAATATTAACTCGAAATTTACCCATAGTTTAATATTCTAAATCCTTTAAAATGCTTTAGGAAAATTTGAAATTTTTCTTCTTCTTACATAGAAAACCCGAGATATATAATTTCGTCCTATTATTACTGCTAATGGAGTTTAACTATTTCCTAAGTGTCGAATTTTCTAGAGAGTACTACGCATCAATGAAATGATTGGGAAATAATAATTTAATAAGAATATTGGTTCAAAAAACCAATTTCAACTTATACCTACTAACAAGAACATTTTTTGCTGCCCATTTGATAATATATTCCTACTTAATAACTATTATTTTAAATTGTTATCTTAGTTTAATATTCGTGTGTTTAACTGTTGTTTATTAACAAAAATTTGCTCATCACTACCCAAGACCTTTCGGAAGGTGGTTGTCGTGACCTGTGATGATAATTAACTTCATTTCAAACAATGAGGGCTGAAGAGTAGAGCAATCTTAAGAATGATGCTCCCTTCGTTTCTATAACAACTATTTATATATTTCCCTGCCTCTCGCGCTGCATTTTACAAAATGGAAAAGGGGAAAAGTAAGAAGGTTGTGAAGGTAACAAAAAACGACCATGTCGGCCATAACGCTTTCCACTTTCCCAATGGTGATTGTTATCGTGGAAATTACTACGCCACTAGCAAACGTAAGATTTACAGACAAGGTGAAGGGTCATACACCACCAATGACAAACAGCAATACCAGAGAATTTGGAAAGGGGATCGCTTGGATGGAGAAGCGTCCATATTCTACGCCGACGACAGTTCCTATCACGGACCTGTTTCGAACGATTTGGATTACGAAGGCGAGGGAAGGTATGTTTTCCCAGATAAAACAATCCTGCGCGGTATCTTTCGTGAAAATATACCTATCGGCCCTCTGGAAATCACTGATCCTCAGGAAAACGTGTGGAAAGGGCTATCCGATGTGCAGTGTGGATACTTCATGCCTGGAAACAAATTCCTCCAAGAAATAAGTGCCAGAGAAAACCCCGAATCAAAAGAAAAATCAAATGAAATTGCATTTGAAAATGAATCTGACACAGAAGGATCTCCCAAAGCAGGTAGTAGTAGAAACATACCCCAAAGAGATGATTATGGGTTAGACGAAGATTATGGGTTAGACGAAGAAGGAGATGACGCAACAGAGGGAGAGGAAACGAAAGTAACGGAAGAATGATTTTATAATTAAGAGTTTTAGAAAATAGATATTAATTTTTACGTGGACGTTTAACCTGATTTTTCAAGAAATTTTTATGACAAGCAATATTATTTTTTATTGTCCTATTGATTATACAGTGATGGGTGTATTGATATTATACAGTAATGGTTTTATTAGACAAATAAGTATTCACTTTGAGGAGATTGTTACATTTTTTTTTCATTTTTCAAAAATGTTTTATGTCAGGTAAGATTATTTTTTGTCCTATTGAATATATTATATAGTAATGGATGTATAATAATACGTTATGCGTTATTTCTTCCAACAAATTATATTTTTATTATAAAATATTTTATAATATTAATTTTGACTCAATAAAACGTCTTTTTATTTTATGTGTGTTCATCGGTACTTTCATTTACAATTAGTTAAACTCCGAGTTTAAAATGAGAAAAAATCACTAAAACTGACAATTGTACAATTCCAAAGCATACGTTTTATTTGAACGTACTGTCGTACAATAAATATTGAGAAAATTAAAATTAACCAGTATGGTATTTTAGATCGCAAGAACGCAGTTAAACCTGAGAGTGAACGAGAAAATATATACAGTATCCTCGTCCAGCTACGAGTGAAGTAGTAAGTTGGGAGACCGCTCAAGATACAGCCACAAATATTTCGGAAAATATTAGTGTTTTCGTGAGGTGATCCGCAAGATTATCTGCACACGATAGCTATTATTACTCAGAGCACTCAGAGGTGGCAACGCTACATTTCGGCCACTGATACCCACAGTGGTCTCTGTCGTCCCCCAGGAATGATAAATTAAAATTCGTTTGTATGTTGCT
>NNCF01131368.1:0-14426 GCA_002313205.1 Laupala kohalensis | reverse complement strand
CTCGAAACAAATAAATTTCATCGTCCTTCGACTGTCGACGAAGGCCGGTAGCTGCGCGCTCTGTTATTGTAATTTTAAAATATTTTCGTCTGCTTATCGCGACCTTGGCCGCTGGTGCACTCTTGTGGCGTAANATCGCGACCTTGGCCGCTGGTGCACTCTTGTGGCGTACATTGACACTACCATTTTCTTTTCGCGCGACAGGTGACACGAGGCGTTATCGCAACGGCGTCCAACCGATTACTGAAGATTTATATTATCTTCAAAGCGGGAATGTCGATTTTGCAGAACTGCGCGTGCGCATAACCCACCTGCAAACGAGAGTTGACTGATCGCTTCAGGTGCTTTCAATCCGCTACCTGCACGATCATTTCAAAACAATAGAGATCAATTTTTAAATGGTTTAATGAAGAATTTTAAAAGTAGATTGATTGCTGACAAAGATTCTAGTACAGATGTAAAAAGTATCGACGAATGCAAGATTATTGAACAATACGAAGGACATTCTGATATCCACATGCAATTTGAAAGGGTTGAAATAGAATCACTGTGCTAACACTTTGATATATCTCTAAAACAAAACTTTCTATCCATACCGAGATTATTTAGGAAATGGCGGTCGTTCAATTCCTAAAGATTTGGAAGAATTGATGTCCAGTGCGAAAATAATTGCATGTAGTTCTTCGGAATGCAAACTTGGTTTTAGTAGTTTGAATTTAATATTGACTGATGAGAGGTCGCGTATTCCTATTGACCATGTTTCAAGACCATTATTTATGAAACTACATGGTCTACCCTGCTTAGCCAATAATATGTTCAATTAAGAATAATTCACATTATAGAGAATGCGAATGAAGAATAAGAAAAAATGAGCATAAAACAATAATATACGATACAATACGAATCCTTTCTCCTTAGTACAAAGCAGCCTTACAAATATACCATAAAAATGAAACAGATGACCATCGTAATTGACAGTCAAGCGACCCACAGAAGCGTACTCATGCGGAGAAATTAGGAGATATTGCAAAATAACTTAGCCGGTCACTGGTGCGCCCTGGCAGCGTAAGTTTGAACTACCCTTCAGGGGAGGGGGTAAGCGTCTGCTCATGTCATGTGCGGTGCCGCTGAGAGACGACACCTTACTAAAATAATTAATATATCTTCAAGGCGGAAACGANGTAAGTGTCTGCTCATGTCATGTGCGGTGCCGCTGAGAGACAACACCTTACTAAAATAATTAATATATCTTCAAGGCGGAAACGTCAATTCTGACGGACCGCGCAGGCGCGTAGCACACCTGTAAGCAAGAAGTGCCTGCCAAGTCCAGGTGAGCTTGATACAGTACCTGTAGGTGCATTTCGAAACATAACTTGGGCCGACGGCCGGGGTTCGAAGTCCTGAGTTCGAGAACCGACGAGAACATAGGTGGTTAGAATTGTGAGTCAAGTACTATTCGGGAAGAAGATAGGACGTTGAGACTGTCAGAATATAATTAAGAATTTACGCACAGATAATGCGTTTACGACGACCGTAAGGCCTTGATTTTTTCGTATATAAAAAATGTGCATTTGCGGGAGCATGAAGGAAGGTAAAGAATTCTTTCTTTCCGGTATACACTAACCTACATATGCTATTGGCTCGAAGTTAAAGGTTTTTGAGATTGCTTTAATTGCCCTATTTTAAGGGAATTTTTATTACACAGAATTACTAAATGGCAATTACTTCGAGTGATTGTATTTTACTCAGAAGTCCTCCTGCCTCCTGAGATTTTTCAACTATTTCATAAATGTCAATTTGTTTAGTCCTGGGGAGTGATTTTACAGTAGTTTGTTACTCCTTTGGTAGCAAACAAACCTTTTGAACGGCACGTATATATATTCTTTTCGCGGTTTTAACCTGTATCGTACGGATTAACCCGTTTTGATCTGGATAAGTCTTAACAACTTTAGCTATTTTCCATTCAAAGGGCACGGGAGAGTCTTTCAAAATAACTAAGTCACTTTCTGATAGTGAATTAGATACGGTTTGCCATTTTGATCTATTTTGGAGTATTGACAAATAGTCAGCAGACCAACGCTTCCATAAATAATTTAAATGGTTTTTTAAAGCCATGTATCGTTGCGTTATGTTTCGAAATGATCCTGCAGGTAACTGATGAAAGTAATCCTGGACTGAACGGACACCTTTTGCGTACAGGTGCAACACGCGCTTGCGCAGTTCGTCAAAAATGAAGCTCCCGCCTTGAAGATATATTAATATTCTTCAGTAGCCTTCCACCCCGGAACGGAGGAAGATGGCCTATAAGAAGGGCTCACGCGGGTAATAGCTCGCATAGTTCAAACTTACGCCGCCAGGGAGTACTAGTGACCGGCGCACTAAGACTAATTTGCAATAGCGCCGAAATTCTCCGCGTCAGAACGCTTCGGTGGGTCGCTTGACTGTCAAAACAAATACGAGATTCATCTGTTTCATTTATTATGGCCGCCGTTCTAGGTTCACGAGAACGCAGGAGAAAGGATTGTATCGTATATTATTGTTTTATGCGCATAATTTCATATTGAACCATTTATTTTCATTCGCATTCTTTATACTGTGAAGTATTTCTTACTTGAATGTATTATTGGCTAGACAATTGAATTTCTTCACGACAATGAAATCCTGCTTTTTATAAGCGCCAATGATATTAATTCTTGTTTTTTCAACAATAGGTGTATATTCTTTATTGGAGTGATCTTCTTCCACTCATTCTTGTAAAACACTGCTTCAGANAAGCCATGTATCGTTGCATTGGATTTTGACATTTTTTGTCGTCTTGAGTGAAAGGTAAATTTTTTAGAGGATGGCCAGTTATCAGGTGTTGTGGAGTTATAATTTCCACGTCATCATCATTTGTAGGCCGGGTAAACAACGGACGAAAATTTAGGCAGGCTTCGATTGTGGATAGCAAGGTACGTAATTCTAGGAAGGATATCACATTTTGCCACAAGGTTCGTCTCAAATGATATTTCATGGATTTTATAGCTGCTTCGACAAGGCTGTTTCTATGTGGGCTGTATGGAGAGGAAGGCTATGAAGTGCTTGGTATTAAGTGATTCAACCAAATCCAAACACACAGCTTTAGACAAATGACAGACAAAAACAGATATATGGGCCTTTACAATGGCAATAAATAAATGGAAATAAAATTGCAAAATCTAGTGAGTGATTCATCGCTTATTCCATTATGGCTTACATTGTATCTCACCTGCTACTAGTATTGTTTACGTAATAAATATAACTTCTTTGCTGTCTTCTATGTCAATGGACTCGACAGAATTGATCTTTTAAACAAAGGATATCTATGGTGACAAAAGAGTTTTTAAACATCTATTTGTTTCTCCCCAGATACACGATTTTCCTGGCATTTTACAAGTGACTGCGATACAAATACAGGATATTGAATTTTGCAAAAAGGAACTCGTAGAAAGGCCAATGCCTGGCAAGATTTGCGCAGGAATCGGAGAAGCAGGCCCATGTAAGGTAAGTGTTCATTACGATTTTTGTAATATACTTTCATAATTGAATGAATCATCTTGCTGGTAATAGTTCCGTGTGACGTCATATCAATTGTATTCAATCTAAGTAGGTGTACCGCTTGCTTAATATTACCAAGTAATATAATTCATGATGATAACATTTGAAAATCGGATTATCAATTTATTCAGTTAAATTAAATTTAACACAATAAACTATTACTTGTAAACGGCTGAGCTCCGCTCCATGAGTCGTACTCGATTGTCATTGTAAATGGCAGAAGAAGAATATTGACCTTATTAGGAGATGACACCTGATTATTTCTGTTAGTTTGTAACACGTCGTAGAAAGATATTGATATGACTTCAAAAACTAACGTTCTGACTATTATTTTGCACAACTACTTAAATAACAATCAAGAACTCGCGAGACCGCGTTTGCGACTATATATCTCAGTTTTTAGATTGCGCTCTGACCGCTCTTTTTTTTGTGTGGAGCTTTACGACTCGTCGACATCGAGGTCAGTAGAGCCCTAAAATCTTGTACAGGTAGGGAAAATAAAGTTACGCTTTAAGGAGAGCCAACGTGAGTTACCCGCGTGTGAGACTCGCCGAATGACACAACCATACCCACTAAAAAACCTCCTGAATTACAATATATCAACACATATCTCAAAACATTACATTTTTAAAAATTAAGGAAAATGAAAGATACCCTAGCCCTCGCAACCGAATAGCGTCGGTATCGAAAAGAACAAGAGGTGACCAAGGAAGGTCAGGAGAGATAAAGGAAGGAGCCTAGCACAAGTAAGGAGAAGTAATGCTAGACTCAGCTCGGGACCCCGTTTTTGCCAAACACGTACTTACTAGATGTAAGTCCCCTGGAGGGTAGTGACTCAGATATTAACGTTCTTGATTATCATGTCACACTGGGTTCAATTCCGGGTTGGAACCCCTCCTTTTTCTATATCTATGGAATTGTCAATCCTTCTGCTCCTAGTATCAATAACACTATTACTAACTTCTTCTAACCCATCCACGTGAGACAAATCCTTGGTAAACCCAGCTAACAAGCTCACATACTAATATCAGCCTACCAACCGACTCCCACTTCATATCTTATTTACAAACACAAAAATACAAAAATATAAGAAAATTATTGTGTATAATTGTAAGAAAATTAATGTGCAGTTATCGGTCTAACTAATTAGTTTTGACTTTATTGATGTTGGTATATTTTATAAAATTAATATTGAATTTGCAACTTTCATAGTAAACAAATATTATATTAATAAGTAGTATTAGTTGTCAACTTTCATAGTTGGTCGTCTGCATTTGTAGGAAAGTTGCTTATTAACTCACAACAATGCACAACATCACATTCCTCAAAGCAATCAAAGCAATGGTAAAAGTCATCATAGTTGGCTTCAAACAGATGAACTTTAGAAAAAAGAACATGTACGGATATGCACAGTTTTCATTAGTTTATTTTGTATTATTAAATTACTGTATTGTCCTCAATGTGGTCATGGGCAGTATTTAACAGCTCTCTTGACCGAAGGTTATTTATACATTTATTTCATAATTGTCAGTCTAACTGGCTTGATGTTTGTATAGAACCTGTACTCAATGTAGTCAACGCTTTTTCTTAGCCATTGTGTACGAGTAATTAGAATGGTATCTCGTGTTCAGTTGGCGAGATATTCGAAATTTAATTCATAACCAACCCCAGACAACAATCAATCCACTTGCTCCTGTGGCTCAGTTCTGTTCTTTCTGCATCGAGCGTGTGGAATGCATACGTTGTGTCTTTGTTGTGCAATTAACTTGTTTTTCTTTACAGAAAATAGTCGTTTTTGTGGCTACTATTAACATTTATTTGAATATTACTTAAATTCTTTGTGACCACGCTGTTCCTGTTATAATTCCACAACACATTGCTTGAAATTTTTTCGAAAGTTTCAATCATTTATTTCGTAGAGGTTGGCAATTTATTTAAGGCAGCCATATTGAATAATTTTTGAAAAAGCATCGTGACTTTAGATATATCCTACAAATAGCGTACTGTCATTTGGTACATATGTTGACACAGGAATCAAGACACTGGAGAAAGTCCATAAGGTAACGAACAGCGGATGGAAAAGAGTAAGGAATTTTTACCGTCCTTTTAAACTGTTCGACCCTGTTCGCGCAAATAAATACCACCTCAGCACTTCATTCGATATAGGTATAGTGTGTTAGATGCATGTCCCTTAGCTGATTTCCCAATCGTTCCAATCCCTCCCTTCCGGTGCTTAAACCTTCAAACCTTCTTCACAAACCACGAACTTGTCAGCATTGTCACCAAAAACAACGTGAGGTAGTGCTTCGCGGAGTTAAAATTAACACATCCGGGGAGCAATCAAACGTGCTTAGCTAATAAGCACGGTCGCACATATTCTCCGTTTTGCATATATTGGTTCTCAACCAGTTTTCTGTCTGGTTTCTTCAAGTCAAACGCTGTTTGACTAAAGTTTTAGAGAACTGGCCATCTAAACAATGACATTCACCAAGAGGGACACAGTAATCATCATAGGTGGATAGAATGAAAACTTCAATGTTCCCTTTGCATCTTCTGCACATAAACACAAACAAAAAGCGGCCTCTCGGTACAAAAACAAAGTCATCTGTAGTCTTCTTCCGCGCTTCTACGTTATACAAATACACCACGAAATTTCTTCGCAAACATATCCCTAAAACATCACCTGTCTGATGCAAAATTCACATCTTTTTAATTACTAACCATACCTGACTGACAAGAAACTTACGCTGCTCGGTTTACACGTGAGACCAACTAAGTAACATTATTTCATTTCGGTAGCTTAACATCTCACTTCACGCCATCCACATGCCCCTTAACTCCCACCTTCCTCTACTATTACCTCATCACCAGCTTCTC
Organism: Laupala kohalensis; assembly: GCA_002313205.1. NCBI lineage: Eukaryota > Metazoa > Arthropoda > Insecta > Orthoptera > Trigonidiidae > Laupala > Laupala kohalensis. The sequence continues at coordinate 7,973 of NNCF01131368.1, read as the reverse complement.
CTTCTTCCATCTCTTCTCCTATATCCATACCAATTTCTTCCCCTGTTCCTCCACCTAATTTATCTCTTTTGCACAGGTCTGATTCATCTATCCGCATTTAGTATATATTTTTCGGAAATTTGAAATTATTTGTATGGAGTTGTCAAATTTATGGGAGTCAATGTGACTCAGTGGGTATAGNAATTTATGGGAGTCAATGTGGCTCAGTGGGTATAGCACTGTGTTCCTTGTTAGATAGTTAGGGTTCAATCCCCGGATAGGTGGGGATTTTTCATTACGCCTCAACATCCAGACTGACTTCCAAAACTACCCGCTGTAAAATGAGTTACACGGTCCATCCTGGGGTCAAATCGGTCGCAACGAGACGCTGGCCACATCTCCGTCTTCTTGTGCCGAGGTCAAGTGATTGCGGAACTCTACCCTCCACTCCTCTACCCTTCGGAGCATTTTCAGGGATAGTTTGACTTTCTAATTTGGAGTAGGTGATAGTATTGTCAAACATAGGTTTTTTATGAATATTAAAATAGCCATAAATTGGTTTTTGTTTAGCATACCAATTTTGAAACGATGGCAAAGAAATAATAAAGAATTTAGTCATACCGCAAGAAATTTTTTTCGAAATTATTTTCATACATTACACGCAAATCCACCAAATCTATCGGTGTGAGTAACGTTCTTAACATTGATTTTTTAGTACATCCGATTCCATACATTCACCAAAAACCATTCAACAATCTATTCGAATCATTCAATCTTAAAGCTACGATACACGAGCCCATTTACTTCGCCGGTTCATCTCATTAGAATATCAGATTAATATGAACAATGTAAATCTTATTAACTTTGTCTAAAAATAAGTTGCAAACTGTCTATGACCATAAAATATGTATCTCTATAAATGAAATCTCGTATTCCTCTGAAGTATTAAAAGCGGGATACTGTGAACACTTTGCTCAAGTATTGACTATTTCAGATAAACATAAACCACTTAAAATACTTTACAAGTTTTCGATGCAAATGTATCCATATTCAAAAGTTATATGCCTGAGGAAACTTGTAAAGATGTTTACAATATTCAAAAAACTGACGTAAAATTACATTCTTTCCACTATTCTTGAAATATTGTTGCTTTACAATAAATAAACTTAAAGAAATACAATAACAACAAAAACTGGATCAACCAACGGTTAAGAATTTATTCGAAAACAAACGCCGTTTATATTATCTTTCAATCTACGACCAAACACCCGAATTTCATTATTATTTCCGTAAATATAAGACTATAGTTCAAAAAGTAGTCTATGAAGCATAAGTTATGCAAAATGACAGGAAGATACTAGAATCGAACAATCGGACAAAAGCTAAATGGAATATTGTTACAAATTACACGACTTCTAAAAATAGCTAAGAACACATTTTCCTACTAAACAAGGGCAAAATAATCTAATCTATATGATATTACGATTTTTTAAAATTCTAACTTTCTAGAAATCGGTAAAAAAATTATTCAATATCTCAAAATCCCAAATACATTTACCCATGTGTCCTAATGTATGTTCATTTCCTAAAGTAATGCTAGAAAAATCATGAGTATCATTAGTTAATAAATAAAATATCAACAGGCATAGTTGATACAGCCGAATTTATGGTAAAATTTTCGTTCCACACAGGGTGGTCAACGAGATAGGCGTTTGAAAATCAACGTTCTTTCCTGGGTCAAACTATTATTCAAGGTTGCTTAAAAAATAAATAAAATGTATACAGGAAGAAGATTTAAATACTAAAACTTTATTCGTATAATAAAGTATTATAATTCATCAACGATTTAATAATAAAAATAATATTTAAACTATAATAAAAATATTAAAATTTGGTAATGGGAACATAGAAGAATCTATATAATAAAGTATACATTACTTTCCAGATTTTTTAAAATCTGCGACTGATTTTTCAGTTTATNGTAATGGGAACATAGAAGAATCTATATCATAAAGTATACATTACTTTCCAGATTTTTTAAAATCTGCGACTGATTTTTCAGTTTATACTGAGAATTTAGCTCCATCTGCTAGGATTTTTGCCCTTCTATCCTCTAAATTTTTAATTTCACATTGTTTGTGCCATTTCAGTGATTGCTTTTCTTGATCAGCCTCTCGATTTTCTCTTTTATCCGCTCATATTCTTTGTACCAAGAATGTGCGTTGCGCATTGAATGTATAAGACTTTTATCAATTTTGAATTAGTATAAACCTCCAGCTTCCAGAACACTATCTTAATATCATCTCGGTGAATTCAAACTTTTTCATGCTGATTTTCCACTAGACAGTATAAATTACAAGAAAATCTGAGTACAACTTTTGCATTTCCATGTGATAGTATCAATATGAACTTGATAATATCAGGAAATGAGTAACGCTCAATCTCGTCATATTCATCCAAAATTCGTTCAAATTAATGTCACACCTTTTGAACGACTTGAGAGCTTTTTGAATTTGAAACTGACTGCAAATATTTATATATTCAATTTTCACACGATCTGCGGATGTACCGGACATTCTTTTCTTTGCAAAAAGTATTTCGAGAGCAGCAATTAATAGTTCTTTAGAAGTGACAGAATCTGATGCAGAATCTGAAGTTGGATCTACACGAAAAAACAAGAAAATCTGAGCTGGGGTAGCTAATGTATTAGCTGCCAGCCGGCAGACAACACGAGCTTGCATAGCTAACATCCGTCTGCTCTGACGTGAATTTTTGTCCTTTTGTACCACAGTGCACATTATTAGCTCTCTCGACTTATGTAGCAATTCTATAAGATAAGAAAAGGGAATCGATAGTGAGGATATTAACAACCTGTAAGCATTTAATATTGACTCAACGTGAGTTGACGTCGACTATTCTGCATGCTTTCTCCTCTGTACGACTTGCTTGAGACATTTACAATCTTTACAACTCCATGATCTTACCTTGCTTAATCGTAGATTAATTTCTCATAGCCTACGTATAGCAAACGTTCTTTTTTCAACGTACGTTTTCAGATACGCGATAGCGCCAATATTCGATCCAGGGTTTCTTCTTCCGAAGGCGCGAACGCTACCACTGCATCTCGACGATATGAAGTAATTTCTTATTCTCTTGGGTTGCGTTGTCGTATAGTTTGTACCATAGTAGTAGTTCCATGATTACTATATAAGTAAAATAGTAATCATCTCTAAAATCTTGAAAAATGTATCTGTATATATGAGAAAATAATTTTTATGTATCCAAATAATTCCTTATATTGAATATACTTCATATTTATTTTATGAGGTTAATATATTTGAAAACAACATTATTGAAAATGATAATTAGGTATTCACCAACATATTCACCTACAGATATTCAATATATCATCAGCTTCTCGATGTTAAGATAACTGCAAATTTTCGTCGTCTAGACTTCAAGTTTCTGTCAATGTAACTATCAGATGGTGTCGATTAGTCGTACCCACTTGTTCAAGTAATCAACTATTCATAATTGTGAAAGCTATGGTCGACTTAATTCCTTAAAACAATTGCGCAGGCTGTACCAACATCGTCATGAGTCAACGGACCGATTGCACAGAAGGAAGAGCAACCGAGTGTCATTTAGCGGCAACAACGAATGAGATAGGTGGGGAGGAACAAACGACAGTTCATGTAGCTAAGTCAGATTTTTTTGTGGGGCTGAACTTTGCGTGCGAAATTCATAAGCTATTGATGTAAGTTTCTTCCTCCGAGACAAACAGAGTTAGTTTCCGCAGTGACAGAAATTTGGTTTCGTTCAGACGAAATCTCTTTTAAACCAGCTACAGCACAAGCTGTGGCAGCTAATTGTTCTGTGTGTCCGCTAGTCAACCAACGCCTACGCTATTATAGATAACTTTAAGTTGAGCTATCCAACTTAATTTTTTTTTGTGTAAACATGAAATTCGGAAACAAAGTTTGTACTTAAGAGGTGGTCGTTGATTAAATTTCTCAGTTATATCATTTATGTAAAAATGCATATTATTCTTCCTCATAAGTATATAGAAGTTCTTTGAATCCCTTAATTTTTGATTGCTTCTTTTGTTTTAAAATTAGGTATAAAATTCATGTCCATTATTAGATAACAAAAATCTGAAAAATGAATCCCATAAATCATAGTTGACGGATTTTACGTTTGAAAAAATTTCAGATTTTACATCATGTTGATTAAGTTTAGTTGTTATAGCATACAAACCGTTGAGCGAAAAAGAATTCATGAGATATTCGGTTTGATATTCACGCAAAAATGTGCTCAATAAACTTGTAGTTGCACTGAAATAGGTAGTTCCGGCCCAAGCAATATCTCTTTGAGAGATTCATCAATTGTCTTAAAGCTTTCTAAAGTTGGAGTAGTTTTTCTTCAACCAACCGTTTACATTTTCAGGTTTTTAAGGATTTCAGATTTTTTAGGATTTTATACGCTCCGTCAGCTACTTCTTCGTTCTGATCCATCTAATTTTGCAAAATTTCTTTGGGAAAACTAGTGATCCTGTAAAATTAATATATTGAGATCTTCTGCCAGGGAATCGTGGAATAAATATTATGCTGCCTTTCTAAAACAGGATATGTTCCAATCAGCCTTCATTTTACCACTTTGGATACACCATGCATTACGTGCAAATTGCAACTTCGTATTAAGTTTTTTAATTACTGCACGAATTTTTTCCTTTTGAAATTTAAATTTGCTAAAACCTTCAAATTGATATTATGTCCATCCGTAGAGAGCGGTATTTCTTTGTGTAGATTTTTTTAACCACAAATTGTTCTACCTTTAAATAAATAATTAATACATTCAAGCACCCGCAGAATTAACATTGAATCAAAGTACCGTTAATGTTGATTCTTAAGATTTTTTTAAATTCCATAATCTGATATGTATATTCATTTGTTCTTTCGAGACACTGAATTTAAACTTTTATCAAATGCAGTAAAATTCATCACAGCAATTAATTTAGTATTGTTCACGATTATTAACACTTCCCCAAATTGTTTTGAACCACGCACAGCTAAAAGCATCCCTCTAAGTGCACATTTCCTGTATTTTCCTTTTTGTTGCAAAACGATAAAGTTTTGGAGAAAGATATCGGTATGAAAAAATAATTTTTTATTAAATTTCCAAATAAAGTGATAGATATCATTTTTGAGACAAGTATAATGGTTATATTGTTATGTGCTCTCCAATGAGGAGGTAGTTTCTAAAATTAAAATTTATTCATCATTTTTTAATGAAGAAATAATGCTTTTTGCAAATTGAGATCTCTGATGAACTATGTATTTTAATGTAGTAATATACCTAACGAAGTAGCTGTCCGATACATATTTTAGTCCAAAAACTCGTGTCTCGGTGAAATTAGAATGCGACTGGAGACCCCGTATATTTTTAGTCTTTCTCTGCGCGCACTTTTTAATATTTCATCTGTTCTTGGTTGTATATGTGCTTGTTGTTGTGTCTCGGAGCTCATTGTTTTAAATGAAACATTGCACTTTTCTTTTTGTAATTTTTTTTACAATCGGTTCCATCCCATTTCTGAATGATATTTCGAGAATCATACCATCGCAATCTCTTTACGACGTTTTTTCACGATCCGACAAAGTTTTTACGATTGTAAATATTTCATAATATTTCATTTTTTAGACGGACTTCAATTTATTGGTAGCTGGAATGTTTATCATGCTATAAGGTTTCGTCTTATATCGATGACTTTGCCATTATTGTTCATAGCAGAGTGTCACAGGTGCGGAGAGACAAATCCTACTCGCTTTCAATAGTGATCAAAGACGACTGGCTTTCGTTTTTATGCTGAGAAAACACGCTGTGTTCTTTTCAGTAGGAGACCAAGTCTCATGCCGGAACCTCACCTCGCTTTGGGGGAAATGTTCAAAAATTATATACTTCTACACAATTCTTAGATCTAATCTTTGATAAGAGATTGAATTGAATTGAACATCTTACAGACCTAAGAGCGAGAACATTAAAGTCTCTGAATCTATTGAAATGTCTGAGTAGCACGGAATTGGGCACTGATAGCTCCTCTTTTCTCGAGTTTTATTGAGCATTCATTTTGAGCTTTTTATTGAGCTCGATTTTGGGTACGTTGTATATAGCTCTGCTCGTGCAAACTACTTGAAAAACTTTGACAGTATCCAACATGCAGAATTCCGACCACTCACGGGAGCCTACCGTACTAGTCCCATTCCAAGATTGTATGCCTAGGGTGGCGAAACATCTCTTTACCTCTGGCGGAAACTACTCATGTTGCGACACTTTGTCCTTGTGCATACTTTACCCGACAATCTGGTGTATTTCATCCTTCCTCCTTTTCCATCCGTTTCTCCAACAACAGACTGAGAGCAACCAAATCATTTTGACATCGCTCCAAACAAATTTTGGAAACCTTGAATAGACACTTACCTTATGTCTTAATCAAGGTTTCAGTAAGACTCCTTCTTGGGTTTTGCACAATCTAAAGAATGATTTCGATCTTCTGCATCATGACTAGAAGAACACTTCAGTCGCGTTGTTGAGGATATACTTCAACCTAATCCTCGACATACACCGGGTCCATATTCCTGTGTTTACTGATGGACCGAAGCGNCCTGTGTTTACTGATGGACCGAAGCAGGCAGATTGTGTCGGCTGCACCGTGATGTTCCCCAGCAATACTTGCGGCTTCCGTCTTGGCGACCTTTACACTTCTAATTGCTACGCCACATTGAGAGCACTGCGATCAACAAAGGGCTCCCGCAAATCAAATTTCCTGATTTGCTCTGATTCTCTAAGTGTCCTTTAAGCAATTCAGACTATGTATCCAGCTTATAAGCTGATCCAGAACACCTAGAACGTTATCTTCTCCCTCACGGAAAAAAACATAATGTTTTGCTGGATTCCCGGGCACGTGGGAATAAAAGGAAATGAAAAAGCAGACGTTTCCGTAAACGCGGTATGTAACAATAATCGCGTGGTTTTCTTCACTATTCCAAAAGGGGATCTCTTAAATTTCATCAAGTCAAAGATTCAGAGTTAATGGAGCAATAAGTGGTTGATAAGTTCCGGCTTATAAAATCTTTTGTTAAGTCATGGAGCAGTTCCTGTAGGTCAGCCAGGCGCGAGGAGGTGTTGCTGACCCGCCTGCGTATAGGACATTTTCCTCTCACTCATCGGTATCTCTTGCTGCTTGATGATGAACCCGTTTGTGAGAAGAGTAGCTCTTCTCTGACAGTGCTTAACATACTAACTGATTGCAGAAAATATACCAAAATACGGAGAAAATTGATGCAGACTTACCAAACAATTCTCGGAAATGCAACAGATGGTAATAATAACTATTGAACTTCATAAATAGATTGGGGCTCCTCCCAGATGTTCTCGGGAGGGTTTTAATTTGCATTCTTTTTTCCGTTTCTGTTTCTCTCCTTTCTCTTTAAATATTATACTTTTCCGAATTGTCTTCTTTTTTTATAGTACGTATTGGGCAACTTTGTTCTGTCCTTTCCTATCATCTTTGTGTTTAGATTTTTGCTGAATTCAGGAGGGTTTTTTGGTGGGTATATTCAAGGTATTCGGCGAGTCCCACACACGGGGAAGAATCACTACGGCTCTCCCGTATGGTGCAAAACTGCATATTTTCCCACCTGCAAGGGCTTTAATGACGTTTGACGTTGACGATTCCTAAAGTCCCAAGAAAAATATCTAAGGAATCGCATCTGAGCATATTTTCAAAATTACAATTTATTTTTTGCTTTTTATATGGTCACTCACGTTTCAGGAGTTTTCGATAAAACTGTCAATCTACAATGAGGAGGGAGAAACAAATTAAGTTATCATATTGTCGCAATGAGGCTAAACGGTGCCTCCACTGCGTCACAATGGGGACAACAAGGCGCCTCCACTATGTCGCAATGGGGCCCGACGGCATGGGTTCCGACGGTGTT
>NNCF01131366.1:4636-25243 GCA_002313205.1 Laupala kohalensis | reverse complement strand
TTATATATGGCCAAAACAAAATGGAATCTAATAATCCATTACAAATATTTCTTTACGATAAATTAATTTCAAATACTAGTACACTCACTCAATTCAGGAACAGGTTTTGTCAAATTGTTCGTACCGTCTTCAGAAATTCTTCCAGAATTCTTTAGTTCTATCAAACTATCCAATATATCATTGCGTTTGATCTTTTCTGATTTTCGTTGCTCCATTGTCGCCAATATAGTGGATCTGACGAAAAGGTCTACTTCAGGCTTTCTCACTCCCAAACGTAGCATCTGGACCATTTTCGAAGACAAGAATGAAGCAACAATTGCTATATATCGTATAAAGGAAAAATCGAAAGCCATTCGAAGTTTCTTTCGAAATTCTGCATTCGGATCGGCCAATGTATTGCCTTGGATACCGAAGGCACAAGATGCAATGATATCTGTTGTGTAACGTGCTGCTACTTCGTATGTATCCACAGGCTCATCTGCTCGCGAAGGAAATGAAAGAGAATTAGAATCATTATCTTAGTAAATTAGGAATACTTTGATTTTATGCTCATGCATTGGTGATACGGGTACACTGTAACATAAAACAAGTTTAATTTTTCTGCAGACTATGTATTATCAGACATTTCTAAAATTCGAAATTAGTAAAAGGAAATAATGTACAGAAATCAAACTTATATTTATTAAAAGTGACCACCTAAACAAGTAACTATTGTTAATAACAGTTTTCATCAGATTTTAATCTTCGAAATAACATTATTCTTCTGTGCAATTATATTATAAGAAGAAGAAAAATGTTTTAAAATATTTTCGTAATGAATTAGATTGAATTCGAAACTTTGCTGTAATTCAAGAAACGTATGTGTGGGGTGGACAGTTGGGACATATATGCCCCAATGGTTCTTCACCACGGGACCGATAGGTCCATTGTGTAGAAGTTTTGTGATGAAAATAGATACTACCGCACTGTCGAATGGTAGTACATGATTGATAATCGCGGGACTTAAGATGAACGGTGGGATTCCAAGGGTTAAGTAAAAATAGTTAAGTAGGGTACTTAGTCGGGATTGATGGGATGGTCACTCGGTTGCTTCCGGAGAGTAAATTAGTTTATTGTCCTCCACGTACATAGTTTGCGACTGCTTTTTCAACAATAAATTTATTACTTAAATTATTATTAATACCACGATTTTTCCTAGAGGTTTACGAACTTTATAGGAGAGAGAAAGTACTTTCTGCATTGCGTCATCTTCTCAACTGCTAAAGAACATGATGTTGGACTTTGGACTAATACTATCACTATTTATTTTATTTGATATATTTAATATGACCTTGTTTGTTGACTGTTGGTGTAGGACAATTAGACCAGAAAACGACCAAACATTCAAAGAGAAACGTTCTAACCTACGCCAAATTGTTCTATACCTTCCTCTTAGTTAGTGCAAAAAATTTACACCAAATAGAGCATCGTGTTTTGGGAGGATGGGGTGGAAAGAGATGAAAGTACCCTTTTCAACAGTTTTTCACAAATATCTCGAAATCTATGAGGCCTAGCTAAACTTTTGCGGAATATTAAATTAATATACATTAAATTTTCAATTAATATAGTTCTACATATTTTTGTACTGCAATCAACACTTACGGAGGATTGGAGGGGATAAAAATATGATTATTTCACCATTTCCTTAACATTTCTCGAAATCACTTGTAAGTCGCAAGTTTAAATACATGTAACTTATATTTTGACCATAAATTTATTATTCATTATAATATATAGTCTCGGTAGTTCAAGGTGCCCACTTGCTACGCAGATACTCCGGGTTCGATTCACAGTAGGGTCAGAATATTTGTTGTGTTTCATTTCAATGTCGCAGTTCATGCAGGTAAGACGATGGAAAAATGACCGTCTTCAACTTACTACCGCGGTTACAAGACTTGGAACCGGCAATCTATATTATATCTTCACCAAAAATATTTCACAATGTCACTTAGTATAGGACTGACGACGTGAGAAATTTTGTAAAGAATGGCATTCGGAAGTTAATTTATTTAATCTTTGTTTGAATTGACTTTTTTCTGTATTACAAAGCTTTAATTTATTTTGTCATGTTGTTTATCCAGTAAAATCTTCTAGATGTTACTGTGTTTCATTAACTTTTAAAGAGTTAAAATATGAGTCATAAAATTGTTTATATGTTTCCTTGAGACTTTTAACTAGTTTACCACCGTGATTCCGAGAAATTATCATAATATTGTAAAGAAAATCTTATAAACTTCAATAATATTTAAAAATATTTTGGCAAGATTTACCTATTCAGGTTTTATTCAGTTTCGTAAGTATATTTATGGTTGGCATTAAGCATTTGCAGGTGAAATTTGCGCAATAGAAAGCATAAAGAAAGGAATACAATAGTCAGTTGCACGAAAACGTCACGAATTGAGTCAGCGACGGGGTGAGAAAAAGTACTTGGAAACGGAATTTAATTTTTACTATGCAATTTTTTTAAAGATGAGAAGTACTTTCATTCAAAGTTAAAATGGATTTTAATTGGTGTGATGATTGTACTTTACTTGAAGAAAAGGGATAAAGGAGTGTTCTGTGTGACACAGGCATCCAATTCCTTACATTAGGTCAACGGGAACCCTATCCATTCACAGTTAATCATAAGAATGTCAACGGTGGTATAGTCGTCAAGTATCCGAGGGGGTTTCACTGGAGGCAAATAATAAGCTCCAGCAATGTCCTGAACGTCCCTCCAAGCCTCGTCTAAAATGTTTTCAACACATTTAAATTGTGTGTTTTGAAGCGGTGGACTGCCGTAAACCTGTGTATAACAGCGACCATTGCCAGGAATAATATTTCATTCATCGTTTTTCATAAATCATAGACATTATTAAGTGACGTCCTACCAATCAAAATGTTTTTGAGTATAGAGTTATTTTCTCCAGTTTCTATTATTTCTATTTTCACGCGTCTTTGAATCATAAAATCAGAAATCCCTCGTCACAGGATATCTGATAACAGTTATGTGAACTGAAAATATCTGTGAAAAATAGAGACATAGGCGAAGAAACTCATGCTTCCTCCGACGAAGAGTGTTAATTTTAACCGTTTGAAAATAATTATTTTCAATTTTTGAATAGTTTGAAATTTTAGTGAGATGGATCCAACCATAAAAACTACCGTGCATTGCCAAGAAACTTCCATTTTCATCCGGTAAACTTACATAGTATAGCAATTAATGAGGTTCTGAGATTTTGTATTGATAACTAATAATGCAATATTAATTTTAAAGTAATTTATTGTAATGAAAAGTATGCCTAATTGTAAAATATTCTGTAGCGATTGAGAACATAGCAATGCTGAACCAAGACAGTCTGGCGCTACGTCGACCAGAGCGATCTCTTGGAAGGCAACATCTATCAACTCACTCATAGACAAAAGAATATTCAAACCTTAAGGTACAGAAATATCATGATTCGTTTAAGTATAATTTTATTATTATATTGCGTTCCCCGCACGCCTAGACTCTCTAATTAAATGAACAAATCAATTTTAGTTTTTCATGGAATTGAAGAGAAGTCAAAGTTTTCAGTCAATTCTGAGATGGTCTATTTTTGGACGAATATGAAAAGAATGATCTGTATGTATTTCTCGTTATGATGGACTAACGACGGTAACGAGTCCTAGTGAGGTTATGAGTCTACGTGGGTTTACTTATCAGACAGTTTTCAAGAAAATTAATTTTTGACTTTCGGCGCGCTAAATCAGCGCAATAAACTAAATCCTGTAACTTTATTTTCGGCAACGGTCCTAATGCCATCTCTAGTTGATAGCTTAAAATACTGTACCTATTCCCGCGTAACTACAATAAAAGGATGTAAAAATTAAGAAATGGAAAGCGAAGCGAAAATTACGATTTTTATACTTTTTTTGTCAATCTGGAAATAATACAGTTTTACCCCCTTCAATATCTCTGTAATTGTTAGTGCAGCACAAAAAATGTAAAGGGCATTTCTGCTAAGAATTTGATGTAGATTAATATAATATACCAGAAACGTTTAGTTAGATCTCATAGTTTTCGAAATATTTGAGAAAAACTGCTGAGAAAGACAAATTTTGACCCATTTTCTACCTCCTCTCACGGAAACCCGACGCGTTATGTTGTGAAAATTTTTAATCGCATGTCACGAGAAGGTTGTAGGACAATTTGACATAGAGAAGAACTTTTCTTCTTAAATGTTCGAATTTAGTGATTTTTGAGGTAATTGTACTTTACTAAACCATGTCGTGAAACATTTTGCGATGGAGCACGTTCAGATATAATCTATATTACCGGTTCCAAGTAAGAACTGGTAGCACTCATCAGTCATTCATCTTGGTTATATGAAATCAGTCTTAAGTGAAGCAAACTTTCTGATCTCACCGGGAATCGAACCTAAGGTTTCTTCGTAACAAGTGAGCACCTTGAGCTACCGAGATTATATATTATAATGAGCAATAAGTTTATTGCCAAAATAGAAGTTAGATATATTTAAATTTTCTATTTGTATCGAAAATTAAATGTACATTCATTTAATATACCGCAAAAGTTTAGCTAGGCCACATAGTTTTCGGTATATACGCGAAAAATTGTTGAAAATGGTAATTTCATCCCTTTTCCATCCTCTGCCCCCGAAACCCGACGCTCTATTTGGTGGAACGTTTTTGCACTAACTAAGAGGAAGGTATAGAACAATTTGACATAAGTAGGAACTTTTACCTTTGAATGTTTGAGTTTATGCTCAAATGTACTACACTATGTTTTTACATCGTTAAAACGTTCACAGCATTTCATCATTTGATTACTGTCGTCGTCAGATGATTGTAGTATCTAAACAAATGAGTTAATTTTTATCTAAGAAAGAAACAATTTAACTACTTATTCAAATATTACTATAACATAGAAAAATAAATAATAAATCTACCATCAAATCAGAAAATAAACAATTTTAATTTATTTCAGTAATTCTCTTTTGTTAACGCTGTTCTTTGAAATTGCCAAAACTATCGGTTAGTCGATTCGCCCTATTGAAAGAAAGGGTTTTCTGGTTTCTCATTGGACCTTTGGTATACTGTATATTGGAATAGTCCACTGGACAGGCAGCTATTTTTACAGTAAATTTATCCTTATTAGAAAGATTAATTTCTTTATCAATAATAAATTTTTGAATTAGACATATAATAATAATACAAAGATACGTGTTCGCAAAATCAGGTTTGCTACTTTAAAATGGTTTGGCCTGCACGAAAAAAACATGTTCATTTGAAGTTAGATATTATGTCTCTGTGGTGGGTGGTATTTTGTTAGAGATTCTCTATTTCCAAAATGAATCCAGTAATGATAAATTAATACAGTAATTTCTTGTTTATAGACCTCGTTTTCCATATTATTTTGGAGTTATTGAGTTAAGGCCAAAAAGTAAAAATATTATAAAACTATTTATAAAGCTAACGTTTCGAAAAATTAAATTTTTTCTTCAGGGATGTATATTATACATTAAGAATTTATCAGATTGACTTCGCCGCACCACACTCACTTATTTCATTCACACCACCATGATTAGTGGATCGCTGTCAGCGAGTCTGGGAAGTCGGGATGGTGGTGTGTATGAAATAAGTCTGATAAATTCTTAATATATAATTGTAACATCAGGACCAGTTCAGTCTCGATTTGTGAATTAGTGATATTTTTACGCATTTCACTTGCTGGACGCTGCTAAGGAGATTACGGAGTCTAGCCGGACGCCGCTAAACCGGAAGTGCGACGGACTTAGGAACCAAAGCTAAGCCTTTCCCTGTAAGGTGCAATTGTGTGACCAGTTTCCTGCAATACGGAAAACAAAAGGGAGTGCCCGGCGAAGAATGCGCCCTTAGAAGCTGACCCACGCGCACCTCACCTTTGATATTTCATTATTTCTGAAGGGAGAGGGATTGACAAAGACGACGCCCTGTACGGAAGGTCGGTGGGTCTCAGAAAGAATGACTGGTACTATTTGTGAATGGAGTACTTTCATCGGATACTGAGATAATGGCCATTCCGGGAAGGACGCCTCCGGACGCCGGACTGGTGTCGTCAGCAGCTCGTCCTACTGGCGATGACATGGCGTTCTCAGAACGGCCGAGTGGTGAACAAGGATTTGGAGTGCTCATTGTGGCAGCGAAGGCGAGGTCACGTGACCTCCGCTTCCGTATATATGGGAAAATTATATTGGCTTTATAACTACTTTTATAGTATTTTTATTTTTGCACCTTCATTCAACTCAAAACGAAAATAAATAAATAATAATTTGTGAATGGAATATTATTACTTCTTATATCGCCCCCGAAACTCTTGTAAACCTTTATTGAAGGAATTAAATATCTTTACACTTCCCAGCACTTTAATTTATGAAACAGTCGTGTTTGTTAATACCGAATTACTGAAGTATCACACTTGTTCGTACGAAACTGTCTCGTTCACGAACACAATATTAGCAATAGTAATAATATTCATCGCCCTTGTGTGTCAACCACTCTTTGCCAAAAAGGACCATATTATTTGGGAATCGTTCTATATAATTCCCTGCCCCCTCCCCCCCAAAAAAAGAAATTATGACATGGAATCTTTTCATATCCGCGGTTAAAAACTACCTCCTGCTCCAGTGCTTCTACATGGTAAAAGAATTTATTGATTTTAATAATAGTTAAAGTCGTGTTGCACTTTATCACGCCCATAAGTTATAATATTTTCTAAAACTATTTTCGTGCACGATTGTGTTGTCTTATGGCTCATATAATTTAGTTTACTGTGCACTCAACTTTGGCACGGTTGTGTTCATAATTTCTGTAACCCCATTCTGGCCCGTGTTTTGCTCCGGTTTTCCTTCGGGTAAAGGCGGATTTCTTATACAGGTTCTTTAGGCTTTTTCTAGGGGCATGTTTATTGTAATAATAAATCGTGAATTTAATGTTATTTAAATTCTTATGATTTTTAAACACTATACTCAGAATAATCCATAGTTCGATAATAATTCGTACATGTGAAATGAAATTTTTGTGTTATATTACAAACATTTTGATATTCTACTACTATTATAACTCGTAGCTAACTTTTTATCTTATCTGGGAATTTTGCTGAAATTTTTGAATCCGCCTCTGCCTTAAGGCCCTTGCTCGGAATTGATGGGATAGTCCCTGGCTAGCTTCCGGAGAGTAAATTAGTTTATTGTCCTCCACGTGGTCAAACGCAGTTTGTAACGACTATTTTGACGATAAATTTATTATTATAATTATAAAAGAACTCCGTTGTAAAGTCTTTACAAACCTGGATTAATTTCTTTTTGGAGAGTTGCTATGAGACGTCTACCACATTCGCCTATAAGTTCATACATCCGCTTCATTTTNTGGATTAATTTCTTTTTGAAGAGTTGCTATGAGAAGTCTTCCACATTCGCCTATAAGTTCATACATCCGCTTCATTTTCCCTGAAGTAAAGGACGGAGTAAGGGCACTTCGTGACTTCCTCCACCTTTCACCTTCGAGACCAAAAAGAGATTTTGCCGTCAACTGATCCACTTTTTCGTTTACTCCTTGTCTCCTATCAGTAAAGTACTGGAAATCTTTCACCAAGATCGCTTTGACCAAGTTGAGGTCGTGTATTTGCAGAGTCGGTTGATCGAACGCAAAAATTCCGATGTATGGTTCCTTCTTGTGTTTGTCGTAAATTCCTTTGAACACTAGACCGAGAGGTTTCTTCATGAACGCTACGTCATGCATGTTGCCCACAAATGGAGTCGGTTTCACATATTTTACTCCTCTCTTCTCCCAATAGCGGAATTTGCGCGTGAAGGAGAAGTACAACACGACGAACGCGACGCTGATGAACGCAGCACCATATGTCAGAATGTAGTACGTTATGGACATGTTGAAGTTACCTGCGAAGGAGACACAGAAACATAAGTTATTAAGTGACAAAATATTAGTCACCTCCAGGAGAAACAACGCTTATATCGTGCAACACCGTCTCTAGGCTTGATAATGCCCTCGATTCTGCAATAAATAGTCCACAAGTTCCTTCAGGTATGCCGTACCCAACTGAAGCAACCCATTAATGATTAGATCCCGTAGAGCTACCAACTTGCGAGAATATTCGTTGCTGCGTTTCATTTAGTTCCAAATAGACCTAGACATTTTCAATGGTATTAAGATCGGATGATTTAGCGGACCAGTCAAATTACCGTAAGGTGTGTTCGTGTAACTAGTAACATAAGTGTGCAGCACTGTAAACACGATTGTTGTTGTCTTGGAAGACTTGAGTGTTCAAAGAATATTCATCATAGAGATTTAAAAGATAGGGCAACACTTGGTCACCGAGAATGTTTAAATAAACATCCTGATTCATGTTAACGGTAACCAGATAGTGTGGGCACAAGTTATGGAACGAAAAATATCTTAAAACCATCACGAATCCGGCTCTGGACATAACACGAGTGCTCTTGCAAGGGATTAAGCACGTGAGTATGAAATGATACGCACCTAAATGAGATGTGTCGACGGTGTATCTGAACGCATGGTCCAGAGTAGTAGCCTTGGGGTGAGAGGTGAAGTTAAAAAAAAAACTTTTTAAAAACATTGAGTTACTACGGAAGTTTTTTTACCCTGGTCGTTTTTATCCTCGTGGTCGTACGTAGTTTGTAACTGCTTTTTTGATGTTTTTTATTTTTAGATGTTTATTTACTCTGAATGTTTTGACTGAGAACATATCACTCCTAAGATAGGATTTGGTAAATATGCTGATATGATTTATACGAATAATGACGAAGTTCTAACAATAGGGTGACCAACTTGTCTCATTTTAACTTCAGGACTGTGTTCAATCTTCTATGAACTCCATTCTTCTCCCCGCATATGCAAATGCCATCCTTATTTCCTTCTGTCGATATGCGTAAAGCAGCCGGCGTGGCAAAGTAAGTTGTGCTCTTGGACTCATCTTACCCGTCGCATGTGCCGAACTTTGGAACTCGTCACTCCACAGCTGACACCAAAAACGCTTAAAATTGAATTACAAAATTTACAAGTATATCGAATTTCGAAAAAAATGTTCGGAGGTCTACATAGCCCAACCTTGGAGATGAAGAAGTTTTGATGAAGATTTTCCGACTTACGAGCGTCATAAGTAATTTCAAAGACTCCAAGACGACAGAACTCCCGTACTGAAGTTCTCTATGTGTAGCAATGGAACCCACAAAGTGATAACTTTGTTAACAAACATCCCATCGCAGAGTATTACATCACTAAGCTATTGATACATTCCGTCAATATCTTACATATAGATTCCAAACATTGTAAATGTATGTCTAAGAACACAGCGAACATATTGCTTGTGACATAATAAAAAATAAGATTGGAATTGTTAAATGAAACTAACCTGAAGACAGTTCGTTTATTCCTTCCACTTAACTAAAACTAAAATCAAATTGTAAATATTCTATTCCTCTCCTTTGGAGATGTTGACAAATTCTAGACACCATAAAATTTGATTCCAAATGGGAGAAGATGAGATAAAATTAATACAAAAAGCATAAAAATAAAATTATGTTTGATATAAACATTTCAGAGTATTTACTAGCCTTCCTCGTGGTTATTTTCTAAAGAGATTGTGATTAAAATATATTTCCATCCTTGTTGCAGCGATAGAGAACACTTATTTTATTTACAGCATCGTAAAATAAACTAAGAAAAAAAATTAGTTTTTCAAAAGGGTGAAAAAACATATAAGAATTCTTACCTTCTTAGTACGTCTCACGCTGTTCTCTTCGACTGTCTATTCCCTACTGTACGGAGTTCTACTATCACGGAGAGTTCTGACCCCTCCACTTCAGTGAAGATTGTGACGATCATGATGTGGTTATTTAACAGTGTGTCAGCAAAAATCTCAAAGTCGCCCGCACTCAAGAATTCTCCTCCAGATATTATTATTGAGAATAAATTAACGAGATAATAACCAGGTGATTCAATGAGAACGATCACCACAAATGTCTCCTAAACGGGAAAAACATCGAAGTTCACTTTTCACGAAGATAAGCTGTTTTTTGTAGGGCTTGAGGTCTCGTCTACGGGTGACGGGACTAATCATATGACGTATTCAAGTGATTTGTGGCATTTTTATCTGCAGATATAGTGTCACTGTAATTGCTTTCATAGGAAGACTATATATATTTTTTCTCTAATGTCTTTTTTGTATTTGTTAAGAATAGTAAGAATTTCAATTATTTGTGTGTGTGTGTGTATGTGTGGAGATAAGAAGACAATTAATTCAGAATACTAATTTTCATTTCTAAGGCAAGAACAATTTGATGTAATGGGAAAATATCAGTAAATTAGAAAAGGAAAGCAAATGTTATAAAAGATGTGTTCGAAATGAACAAACCATTCAGGGACCATGAGCTTGCTGGCGTAACTCTTAACGTATATACTTATTCTCTTTTGATAATTTTATAAGATAAACTTTCTTTATTGTATGAAGAATTGTATTTAAATGCTAAAGGGGTGGGTATATTCTCTTTCTAATTTCTTATAGAAACTTATAATATAAGAACATGTAATTATAAATTTTAAACGATATAACATGTAATATGTAACTCAATGACACAATCAGTTTACATCCTGTGGACTGTTTAAGCAGGACGGAAGTTATCGAAAATACTCTGCTATTTTAAACAAGAGTCGGGGGCCATTGGTCACCTGGTTTCACAATGTAACGAGAGCTGTCGTTTCCAAACACGTGTATTCGACAACAAACCTCTAGTGACCTTAGGAAAGGCGCTTCGGGTGAAAGTCTGCTATGACGCACGACAACGCATGAGATTTTCGGTATATATCCTCCCTGCTACATAGCTCTGGAAGACAGAAGAGAAAGAGACTGAGGCTTTCGATCATCGAGCTCTATGTTCTCCCTGTCACTAGACAGGTATTAAACCCTTCTTCTATTGGACTCGCGGTGTTATTTGGAGACGGATCTCGCTATCTGAGCACTCCTACGAGGCGACTTAGCTCTCCTCAGAAACCTCGCAAAATTGTAGTAGTCAAGTTATTACATAGTTCTTAATTTTCCATATTAATACAATATACTTTATAAGTGAAAGATTATCCAAGGCATGAACTTATTACAACTTCAATTAACGTCCATTATATAATCTAATTAAATAAAGACTTACGACCTTTTATGGAGGAATATATATCGTTGTAAGTTCTTCACTGTATATATAATGAAGAACTTACAATGTTTCGACTTGGATTTAAACCGTCGTTAGGTGATCAAATAATAACAAGAAACATAACAACAGGACAATTCTACATGATGTAAACATAAATATAAACACACAATATATTTACAAAGAAGCAGAAACTACACACTCGTGTTATAAAATTTTATAGTATAATCCAGAGAGCTTTTCAGTATCTGTGTGTAAATCAAACTCCCCTGCGTATTTTCATAAATATCATTTCCGGTATACGTATGTAATAATTAAATTCCTGGCCGAAAATTAATTTATTTTTTCAATCCACCAAGTTATCATTATTAAGGCGCGTTTTAACTATGGAGCAAAATGTTATATAACATTTGCTATATAGCAGATTACTACTTTGTGTAAAAGCGGCTTTAATGAAATGTGAGGTAACTATTCTTCGTTCAATTGATATTAAATTTCGTATATGCTCCTGGATTGTAGTTTCCAACGCTCTCTTTATTTCACCTACGTTCAATTACAATCTTTACATTTTATTTTGAATACTGTGTTGTTAGTACCCATGTTATCTATCTTATATTTCCCCTTCGTTATCAAATTATTTCATTTATTTTCAAATGTTGAAATCAATTTGATGTTTTCAGAATTAAATAATCAGTGAAGTGAAACTCATGAACTGGTTATAAGGAAACACTGCATAAATCATATTATCTGGTGGAGGATGCGTTAGTTGTTTCCTGTTTTAAAGGTAATACAATCTATTTTTAATATCTTAATTTAAAATGCTGTGGGATAGTAATTAGCTGAAAGTATGTTACACACAATTACAAAATTTTACCGCCCATGTTTTTCATCCGAAGGTATTATAGTTTTATCTATTCAGTTATGAATCATATCTCTTTTTGATGTTATTGTATTCTCTGAATAAAAATTAAAAACACTTCCTGAATAAGTGTCCGTCCCAATTAAAAGATTATTTAGTGTCCTAATGATTAATTAGTGTATCAAGAAAATTTAATTTTTTTTCGATTCCTAATGTAAATTTTATCCTAGGATTGTAACTATTAAATGTATTTCATGTTATGACATTATACAAATAATATCATCTACATATCTGGCATAAAGTACAGGTGTAGAATTAGGTTTCTCAAGACGAACTTTTTCTAAATCTCGAAATACAAAATTCTGACATAATAGGGCCTATGGGACTTCTCAAAGACTTATTACCTTTCATTGAATTACCTTTAATAATTTTATGTTGTTAGAATAATGAAAGTTATATTGGTAGAAAATGTTGTATAATCCTCCTCAATCTGTAAACCCATAGGAACGAATAATATTGAAAAGATTAAATATTGAAATATTGAGAATATGTAGATTTTGTATTACACGTTCTCGCTAAAAGTTCCCCCTCCCCCAAATTTCCTATTTTAAAGGGATAATTTTATGTTGTTTTTTTTCGCTACACTTTCCAAGCTAATAGGGGTGTAACTTATTTTTTTGCGAATATTGTTAATTCAAATCTTTTAACTCCAATTTATGGGGTTTACTTTTTATCTCTTTCACCGACCATTTCCGCGACTGTAAAAGGTATGTAATTTTTCTTATTTTTCATCTAGGACAATATGAGTATATTATCTCACCAATGATTTTCGCTTAGGAGCGTCTAATTTACTTATACTTAGAGCTGTCTATGTGAAAACACGGGAGAGATGCCCTGCCCAAGAATATAAAAGACATTATGAAATTGAATCTGTTCAAATCAGCAGTTAAAAACTACCTCCTGCACCAATGCTTCTACAATGTAAAAGAATTTATTGATTTTAATAAAAGTTAAACCCGTCTTGTACTTTATCACGCCATTGCTGTAGAACTTTTTTAAATAACTTGTAACAATTTAAAAAACTATTTTCTTGCATGATTGTGTTGCCGTATGGCTCATATTAATTTAGTTTTATGTGTACTCAACTTTGGCACGGTTGTGTACATTAATTCTGTAGCCCCATCCTGGCCCGGGTTTTTCTCCGTTTTTCCTTCGGGTAGAGGCGGATTTCTTATACAGGTTCTCTAGGCTTTGTCTAGGGGCGTGTTTATTGTAACAATAAATCGTGAATTTAGTGTTTTTTCAACTCTTATGATTTTTAAACACTATACTCAGAATAATCTATAGTTCGATAATAACTTGTACATGTAAATTTACAAACATATTTGCGTTAAATTACAAACATATTGACATTATATATGTATTATAACTCGCAGCTAACTTTTTATCTTATCTAGGAACTTATGCAAAAAAAAATTTGAATCCGCCTCTGCCTTAGGGCCCTTGATCGGAATTGATGGGATGGTCCCTTGTTTGTTTCCGGAGAGTAAATTAGTTTTTTTCCTCCACGTGGTCATACGCAGTTTGTACTGCTTTTGACAATAAATTTATTATAAATTTATTATAGATGTTGTAACTTGGTCTACTGCAGCACATTTCGCATTTCTGCCAACAAGATGGCGCACGTGGAGAATCCAACCCAAAGTCATAGATAGATGGTTTTGACACGTTGTACTNCGTGGAGAATCCAACCCAAAGTCATAGATAGATGGTTTTGACACGTTGTACTTAGGATTATATTTGCTGCAAACCGACAAGCAATCACCTTCGATGGCTCTAGTTAGCAAGCTTGCTCACCACCAAGTAACTTCGAGTTCCATTCCCGACGGGGACAGAAAAAAAATTCTAGCTTTACACTTCAACTTCCCAGTACATATAGCTGTGACTATTCAAAAGCGAAGCTTCCTTCTTTTATCAACATATGGTTAGCGCCGAGTAATCTCGTGATCGAGGCTATTATAGGTCATAGCGATGTGTATTCGTACTGGACTACAAGAGGGTTATGTGTCGATTCTCAATGTACCTGAGGACAAGGAGAAGAAACAGTAGTACACATTTTGTTCGACTGCCCTCATTATGATGTGGAGCGCAGATAGTGGTATGAAAATCTTAAAAGGAACGGTTTATATGTGGACGGATTTGTCACGACTTGTCGGAACGCAGCTGTTTTATGATGCCACATAATTATATATTGAGAAAGTGTTTGTACTTCGACCTCTATATGCTAGACAATATAAACAACGAACATCCATGCGGTTAAGGATAGAACCTAACAACGTGGACGGACAACTCTGTCTTTTCAATTAGGCCAACTAGTACAAACTAAATATCAGGCGATAACGAAGTGGAAAGAGATTGCAGATATGCTGTGGGTCTTGGTGAAGGGAAAGTGTCCAGTGCAACTTACTACAATACAATGACGGACACAATGACAAAGAGTCAAATACAAAAATCCAGTACAGATTAGCTTTGATGATACACAACAATAACACACAGTCGATGGAATTGAGTTAGCCGACTAGTTTACAACGGAATTAATCCATAATGCTACGGATACAGAAGATATTGAATGCGATGTCACCATGAGAGTCCAAGTATCGACATATATGGATGAGTAATGGAACCCCGGTAGTACCTATATAGTAACGGAATGAGAAAATGTAATTAATAAAAAAATAAATTTACTTCCTACCACTAGAATCTCTACCTCTTGCTATTTCTAACTATTCCTACTAACTCTTCCACATGGGCCAAGTTGTTGGTAAACCTGCTTACCGACCCATCTTCTAACAATAACCCTACCACCAACCTCGCACCACTTAACGCCCTATGTAGAGAAGCTACAATCGCGCGCTTCATATCCCGTTTACAAATACTAAATATAAAAAAACGTAGTATTTCTTTGGAAGTGATTTTTAAATTTTCCATTCAGATAATATTCAATTATTTTTCTTTTCATAGTTTAATCTTACTTTGATTAATTATGCAAAAAAAATAATCGAATTTCCAATAATTGAAGGCGAGCAAAGCAACAGGGTCTTCGGTACTTCCATCCGCATAAACTACAAAGTTGTAGATATTGCAAATTGGTTGCAAATATTTAGTTGTTGAAAATATTTTCATGTCAGAGGTGCGGCCTATTTTTTATTGTGTGGGGTTGTAGGTAGCACAGCGCGCATCACTTGTTGTATTCTATTATTTTATCATTTTAATGTTTTATTTAATATAAACTTGCCTCTTGAATTTAAGTGTAGTTGCTGGACATATATTGTTCCCATACGTTACGTGCGAAATTTTCATGACCCCATTTTGCAGTTTATATCTTACCTGGTGATTACTCCAATAAATAATATAGTAAGAATTTAAATTTTTCGTATTTTTAATGTTTGCGGATAAGATGACAATTAATTCAGAATACTCTTAATCATTTCTTAGACAATAACCATGTGATGTATTGGGAAAATATCAGTAAACAAGAGAAGGAAAGCACATATTATAAAAGAAATGTTCGAAATGAACAAACCATTCAGGGACAATGTGCTTGCTGGCGTTCCTCTTAACCTATATACTTATTCTTTTTTGATAATTTCTTTTTATAAGATCAACTTTCTTTATTGTATGTATACTAAAAAGGAGTGAATATTCTCTTTTCCATTTTTTTCCCGTTTTCAAATTTTAAAAACCATTTCATATTTTCAGACTTAAGTAATCTGTGAAGTGAAAGTTATGAACTTGTAATAAGGAAACACTGCATACATCATACTATCTAGTGGATGTAGCGTTAGTTGTTTCCTGTTTCAAAGGTAATACAATATATTTTTAATACTTTAATTATCAATTGCTATGAGATAGTAATTATCTGAAAGTATGTTACACACAATTACAAAATTTTGCATCCGATATTTTTCAACAGAAAATATTATAGTTTTATCTATTAAGTTATGAATCATATCTGTTTTTGGTGTTAATGCATTCTCTGACTCAAAATTTAATAGACGGCCTGAATAAGTGTCTGTCCCAATTAAAAATTAATTTAGTGTCCTCATGATTAAATAGTATATCAAGAAGATTAAGTTTTTTTTCTATTCATAATGTGAATTTTTTCCTAGGATTGTGACTATTAAATGTACTTCATATCATGAAACTATACAAATAATATCATCTACATATCTGGCATAAAGTACAGTTGTAGAGTTAAGTTTCTCAAGACCAACTTCTTCTGAATCTCGGAATAAAAAATTCTGACATAATAGGGCCTATGGGACTTCTCACGGACTAATTATCTTTCATTACTAATTACTTATATTTAGTGGTTTTTATGTGAAAACACGGGAGAGACGATGTCACTTGGTCTACTGCTGCACAGTTCGCATTTCTGCCAATAAGATGGCGCACGTGGAGAATCCAACCCAAGGTCATAGATAGATGGTTTTGACACGTTGTACTTAGGATTATATTTGCTGCAAACCGACAACCAATCACCTTCGATGGCTCGAGTTAGCAAGCTTGCTCACCACCAAGTAACTTCGAGTTCCATTCCTGACGGCGTCGGAAAAAATTTCTAGCTTTACACTTCAACTTCCCAGTACATATAGCTGTGACTATTCAAAAGCGAAGATTGCTTCTTTTATCAACATATGGTTAGCGCCGAGTAATCTCGTGATCGAGGTTATTACAAGTCATTGCGATGTGTATTCGTACTGGACTACAAGAGGGTTACGACTTTTCGGAACGTAGCTGTTAATAAATTACAAATACTAAATTTTTTTAAAAAAAGCACTATCTCTTTGGAAGTTATTTTAAAATTTTCCATTTAAATAATATTCAATTATTTTTCATTTCATAGTTTAATCTTAGTTTGATTCATTATGCAAAGAAAATAATCGAATTTCCAATAATTGAAAGCGAGCAAAGTAACAGGGTCTTCGATAGTTCCATCCGCATGAACCAAAAAAGTTGCAGATATTGAAATTAGTTGCAAATATTTAGTTGAAAATATTATGTCAGAGGTGCGGCCTATTTTTTATTGTGTGGGGGTGTAGGTAGCACAGGGCGCATCACTTGTTGTATTCAGTTATTTTAACGTTTTATTTAATATAAACTTGCCTCTTGAATGTAAGTGTAGTTGCAGGATATATGTTGTTCCCATACGTTACGTGCGAAATTATTATGACCCCTTTTCTCAGTTTATATCTTACCTGGTGATTACTGCAATAAATAATATAGTAAAGGGAGAAATATTTGCTAACAATTTCGTCGATAATGCTCGTTACATTTTCAGTAGTTTTCACAAATGTTGATTAATTTGCTTTCAAAAAAAATTTGATTTTGACATCTTTATTTTTTTTAAAGAAACATCGTCGAATTTTCTCTAGATGACCTCTTAGCTGACTCAACATATTTTTGTAAAGTTTTCTATGATACATTTAAATATACCCAAAGTACATCAAATGAGAAATTCTATTGCGCAAATGAAAAATTATTTCGCAAAATGGGTTCTATAATGGAATAAATATTAGGCGCGAAGCCATAGCCGTCGTGGCCAAATATGTATAGAGTAACTTACCTTACCATCAACACCACACGACTAATGTTATGCGGAAGTCTCTCTCTCTCTCTTTATCTATCTCTTTATCCCTCTGTCTCTGTCTCTGTCTCTGTCTCTGTCTCTGTCTCTGTCTCTGTCTCTGTCTCTGTCTCTGTCTCTGTCTCTGTCTCTGTCTCTGTCTCTGTCTCTGTCTCTGTCTCTGTCTCTGTCTCTGTCTCTGTCTCTGTCTCTGTCTCTGTCTCTGTCTCTGTCTCTGTCTCTGTCTCTGTCTCTGTCTCTGTCTCTGTCTCTGTCTCTGTCTCTGTCTCGCGCGTGCCACGCGATCATTAGTTTACTGTGCAGATGAACTTGCACCCGGCGGACATACATTTGTTTACTCTTCAATATGGGTTTCTTTAGTACAATATCGTATTTCTAAAGATAACTTTCTGTTAAAATAATCTTTTTTCTGGCATTCTCAGGAAACAAAGTTCACCGGAGGACCACATGGATTACCATAATTTAATCTACCCAAATTTATACACATACATATATCCCCGAATGTAAAATCTGTAACAATCTGAATCCCCACCAAAATTCCTTACTAACTAACGCAATACATAAATGAAAATGATTATACGCTCTGATGTACATACATATAAACCCTGAATAATATCTGTAACAATTTCAATACCCACCAAAATTCCTTACTAACTAACACAATACATAAATGAAAATGATATTATACGCTCTGCAACAACCCTGACAATAATATTAATAATTAAACATTTAACATTTCTAGCCCTTAAGGAATTCCTTTTATGGCAATTTATAAGATCCTTGTAGCTTATTGGCCAATAAGTAAAATGATTTTAATAGTTACGTAACGTGGGACCATGAAGTCTTGGTGGCTGAATCACTGCGGATGCATCTTGAAAATTGTTAAATTGTTCCACACACGTTCATTTGCTGTGATTAACAATTTCACCATGATCCACTGGCTTGTATAGCGTGGCTTCCGAAATTGTTCGTATAGTGCTTGATTCACACACGCGTATTGAGAGATACGTTTTTTGGTGACATGCTCTCGCCCCAGTTACAACGAAGCGGTCGTTTCCGAAGCGATCACCTCCGACGCAGAAGCTGTTCTGTTGTGTTCTTCTGAGTAGCGACAACCAGAGAGGGGAAGGGGCAACCTCTCACTGAAACTCTGGTGCGTCGTTGTCTGCACCACTGAGCAAGAATTTTATTGCGATTTGATTACTGTTCCTGATTTTAAAACCCATTATTCAATGAGTGGATGTATCACATTTAGTATGAAATTCTGTCTGTCACACTTTCCTTGGTAGGATAATCGTAGTAATATAATACATATTTTTGTGTTGCTAATGCTCTACTACATCATCTAAATAAAATTATTCCTATTTAAATTAAAAGATAACTAAAATGTAACTGAGCCTCTGGTGCTTTGTTGGCTGCACCACTGGTGATTACTCCAAAACATATTACAGTAAAGTGAGTAATATTTGCTAGCAATATCGTCGTATAATGCTCCTTGCATTTTCAGTAGTTTTCACAAATGTTGTTTAATTTCCTCTCGAAGAGAAAAATTTTAATGGGGGAATTTTGACTTCTGTGTTTTGTAAAAAAAACATCGTCGAAACGCTGACTTCTCTAGATGACCTCTTAGCTGACTCATCAAAACTTCGAAAAAGTTTTCTATGATACATTTAAATATACCCATAATACATCAAATGACAAATTTTAGGGTACATGAGAAATAAAAACTCTGTAATAATGAACATAAAAAGAAGATTGTTCGAGTTAAATGATGAATTATATCCATTTATTTATATGCAGTACTAAACTTAAATATTTAGTTAATGAAATAATATATTTTTAAATGTTTTATTACAAAATCTGTATAAATAAAAATTAAATGCTGTTCGTTCGTTAGCGTTGGTGTTTGTTCGAATTCTTACTGTTTCTTTTATATTTTTCTTCTTTCTGTTGAATTGTGATTCAGTTGTAAGTTCATCGCAATCACTTGATGAAATGAATTAAGTTTCGTCGATTTATCTGAAACAAATTTACAGATTTACCAACGAAATACGGTGAGTTTTAAAGTGACTAAAAGTTATACAATAAAAATTTTTGTATATCAAGGTTCATCAGTCTGAATTGTAGATAAATCATTTAGTTGACATGAAATTCTGACTTTTTTCTATTTTGACTTTAATTTTAGAACAAAACCGTATGGATGCAAGTGAATCCCATTGCTGGTACATCACACATTTCCGGCATTTCAGCGATGTACTGCCGATAGAATTCATCTCGCATGTAAAAGTTCCCATCGGTGTTCTTTTGAATGTAGTCCTCAAATTCAACATCCATGGCCACATCATTAATAGATACAATGATCGTTTAGAAATACGTTATTTTCTCTCTTTTTTATTTTGTTTGCACATTTTGAAAAGGCTTTCCACAAATTCACAAAACCATTAGAAACAAATTTATTGAAATTTGGACAGGACAACGTTTCTTATTACACAAAAGCAAATACAAACTTCTGTTCTCGTGTCACACGCAGTTTATTGTCTGATTACATTAATAGACTTATTATTGTGTCAATGGACATTTTGTACTGAAAAAATTTGGTCAATTAGTGAGTAATATATCATATGGTGGGAATTTTCTCAAAAATGTCAATGATTCGAAGAATTATAGGTAACCCATGAAATTTGACCATTATTACGCAAAATGGGTTTTGTAATAGAATAAATATTAGGCGCGAAGCCAAAGCCATCGTGGCCAAATATATGAAGAGTAACTAACCTTACTATCAACACAATTCCACTAGTATTATGCGAAAGTCTATCTCTCTCTTTCTTTGTCTATCTCTCTCTTCCTTTCTCTCTCTAATATAT
>NNCF01131365.1:1217646-1228685 GCA_002313205.1 Laupala kohalensis | reverse complement strand
AGCGGGTGTGTGCTGAATGTCGTCGTTGCGTAGGATATTTGTTTTGCGTGTCAATAATTAGTTAGTTGAATTATTATGTGTTCTTTCATGCTCGTTTATTTTATGTTTAATATAGAGTGTCACAGTTCTTTTGACGAAATGGGATTATCTTGCGAATAGTTATTTTGGTGTATAATATTTATAATAATTAGTTCATCGATATAGCGAGTGTGCTGAATATCGTCGTTGCGTAGGATATTTGTTTTGCGTGTCAATAATTAGTTAGTTGAATTAATGTGTTCTTTCATGCTCGTTTATTTTATATTTAATATAGAGTGTCACAGTTCTTTTGACGAAATGGGATTATCTTGCGAATAGTTATTTTGGTGTATAATTTTTATAATAATTAGTTCATCGATATAGCGAGTGTGCTGAATATCGTCGTTGCGTAGGATATTTGTTTTGCGTGTCAATAATTAGTTAGTTGAATTAATGTGTTCTTTCATGCTCGTTTATTTTATATTTAATATAGAGTGTCACAGTTCTTTTGACGAAATGGGATTATCTTGCGAATAGTTATTTTGGTGTATAATTTTTATAATAATTAGTTCATCGATATAGCGAGTGTGCTGAATATCGTCGTTGCGTAGGATATTTGTTTTGCGTGTCAATAATTAGTTAGTTGAATTAATGTGTTCTTTCATGCTCGTTTATTTTATATTTAATATAGAGTGTCACAGTTCTTTTGACGAAATGGGATTATCTTGCGAATAGTTATTTTGGTGTATAATTTTTATAATAATTAGTTCATCGATATAGCGAGTGTGCAGAATATCGTCGTTGCGTAGGATATTTGTTTTGCGTGTCAATAATTAGTTAGTTGAATTAATGTGTTCTTTCATGCTCGTTTATTTTATATTTAATATAGAGTGTCACAGTTCTTTTGACGAAATGGGATTATCTTGCGAATAGTTATTTTGGTGTATAATTTTTATAATAATTAGTTCATCGATATAGCGAGTGTGCAGAATATCGTCGTTGCGTAGGATATTTGTTTTGCGTGTCAATAATTAGTTAGTTGAATTAATGTGTTCTTTCATGCTCGTTTATTTTATATTTAATATAGAGTGTCACAGTTCTTTTGACGAAATGGGATTATCTTGCGAATAGTTATTTTGGTGTATAATTTTTATAATAATTAGTTCATCGATATAGCGAGTGTGCAGAATATCGTCGTTGCGTAGGATATTTGTTTTGCGTGTCAATAATTAGTTAGTTGAATTAATGTGTTCTTTCATGCTCGTTTATTTTATATTTAATATAGAGTGTCACAGTTCTTTTGACGAAATGGGATTATCTTGCGAATAGTTATTTTGGTGTATAATTTTTATAATAATTAGTTCATCGATATAGCGAGTGTGCAGAATATCGTCGTTGCGTAGGATATTTGTTTTGCGTGTCAATAATTAGTTAGTTGAATTAATGTGTTCTTTCATGCTCGTTTATTTTATATTTAATATAGAGTGTCACAGTTCTTTTGACGAAATGGGATTATCTTGCGAATAGTTATTTTGGTGTATAATTTTTATAATAATTAGTTCATCGATATAGCGAGTGTGCAGAATATCGTCGTTGCGTAGGATATTTGTTTTGCGTGTCAATAATTAGTTAGTTGAATTAATGTGTTCTTTCATGCTCGTTTATTTTATATTTAATATAGAGTGTCACAGTTCTTTTGACGAAATGGGATTATCTTGCGAATAGTTATTTTGGTGTATAATTTTTATAATAATTAGTTCATCGATATAGCGAGTGTGCAGAATATCGTCGTTGCGTAGGATATTTGTTTTGCGTGTCAATAATTAGTTAGTTGAATTAATGTGTTCTTTCATGCTCGTTTATTTTATATTTAATATAGAGTGTCACAGTTCTTTTGACGAAATGGGATTATCTTGCGAATAGTTATTTTGGTGTATAATTTTTATAATAATTAGTTCATCGATATAGCGAGTGTGCAGAATATCGTCGTTGCGTAGGATATTTGTTTTGCGTGTCAATAATTAGTTAGTTGAATTAATGTGTTCTTTCATGCTCGTTTATTTTATATTTAATATAGAGTGTCACAGTTCTTTTGACGAAATGGGATTATCTTGCGAATAGTTATTTTGGTGTATAATTTTTATAATAATTAGTTCATCGATATAGCGAGTGTGCAGAATATCGTCGTTGCGTAGGATATTTGTTTTGCGTGTCAATAATTAGTTAGTTGAATTAATGTGTTCTTTCATGCTCGTTTATTTTATATTTAATATAGAGTGTCACAGTTCTTTTGACGAAATGGGATTATCTTGCGAATAGTTATTTTGGTGTATAATTTTTATAATAATTAGTTCATCGATATAGCGAGTGTGCTGAATATCGTCGTTGCGTAGGATATTTGTATTGCGTGTCAATAATTAGTTTGTTGAATTAATGTGTTCTATCATGCTCTTTATTTTTATATTTAATATAGAGTGTCACAGTTATTTTGATGAAATGGGATGTCTTGCGAATAGTTATTTTGGTGTATAATATTTATAATAATTAGTTCATCGATATAGCGGGTGTGTGCTGAATGTCGTCGTTGCGTAGGATATTTGTTTTGCGTGTCAATAATTAGTTAGTTGAATTATTATGTGTTCTTTGTAGCTCGTTTTTTGTCATTAACAGTCTTATTACGTGTTCTTTCTATAGCGTGTGTGCTAAATATCGTCGTTGCGTATTATATTCGTTTTGTGTATGTGTAATCTGTAAGTTGTAATAAAATGTGTTCGTTCTAGCAGGTTACTTGGTATGGAAAAGTGACTATCTAAATATAATTTTCGTGAAATACCGTATTCGTTCAAATAGTTATATTGATATATAATATTTAAAATAATTTCGTCGATATAGCGGTTGTGCTGAATATCGTCTCTGTGTGTGATATTGGTTTTTTGTATCTATAGTCTGTAAGTTGTATTAATATGTGTTTGTTTTAGCTCGGTACTTTCTATAAAAAAGTGATTATCTTAATAAAATTCTCGTGAAATGGCATATTCGTTCAAATAGTTATTTTGATATCAAATATTTATAATATGTTCTTCGATATAGCGGGTGTGTGCTGAATGTCGTCGTTGCGTAGGATATTTGTTTTGCGTGTCAATAATTAGTTAGTTGAATTAATGTGTTCTTTCATGCTCGTTTATTTTATATTTAATATAGAGTGTCACAGTTCTTTTGACGAAATGGGATTATCTTGCGAATAGTTATTTTGGTGTATAATTTTTATAATAATTAGTTCATCGATATAGCGAGTGTGCTGAATATCGTCGTTGCATAGGATATTTGTATTGCGTGTCAATTATTAGTTAGTTGAATTAATGTGTTCTTTCATGCTCGTTATTTATATATTTAATATAGAGTGTCACAGTTATTTTGGTGAAATGGGATGACTTGCGAATAGTTATTTTGGTGTATAATATTTATAATAATTAGTTCATCGATATAGCGAGTGTGCTGAATATCGTCGTTGCGTAGGATATTTGTATTGCGTGTCAATAATTAGTTAGTTGAATTAATGTGTTCTTTCATGCTCGTTTATTTTATATTTAATATAGAGTGTCACAGTTCTTTTGACGAAATGGGATTATCTTGCGAATAGTTATTTTGGTGTATAATTTTTATAATAATTAGTTCATCGATATAGCGAGTGTGCAGAATATCGTCGTTGCGTAGGATATTTGTTTTGCGTGTCAATAATTAGTTAGTTGAATTATTATGTGTTCTTTCTAGCTGGTTTGTTTATCTTTAACATTCCTATTACAGAGACTTTCGTGAAATGGTATTTTTGTTCAAATAGTTATATTGGTGTATACTATTTATAATGATACGATCTTCGATATAGCGTGTGTGCTAAATACCGTCGTGGCGTAGGATATTTGTATTGCGTGTCAATAATTAGTTAGTTGAATTAATATGTACTTTCATGCTCGTTTATTTTATATTTAATATAGAGTGTCACAGTTCTTTTGACGAAATGGGATTATCTTGCGAATAGTTATTTTGGTGTATAATTTTTATAATAATTAGTTCATCGATATAGCGAGTGTGCAGAATATCGTCGTTGCGTAGGATATTTGTTTTGCGTGTCAATAATTAGTTAGTTGAATTAATATGTGTTCTTTCTTGCTCGTTTTTTTATATTTAATATAGAGTGTCACAGTTCTTTTGACGAAATGGGATTATCTTGCGAATAGTTATTTTGGTGTATAATTTTTATAATAATTAGTTCATCGATATAGCGAGTGTGCAGAATATCGTCGTTGCGTAGGATATTTGTTTTGCGTGTCAATAATTAGTTAGTTGAATTAATATGTGCTCTTTCATGCTCGTTTATTTTATATTTAATATAGAGTGTCACAGTTCTTTTGACGAAATGGGATTATCTTGCGAATAGTTATTTTGGTGTATAATATTTATAATAATTAGTTCATCGATATAGCGAGTGTGCTGAATATCGTCGTTGCGTAGGATATTTGTATTGCGTGTCAATTATTAGTTAGTTGAATTAATGTGTTCTTTCACGCTCGTTATTTTTATATTTAATATAGAGTGTCACAGTTATTTTGGTGAAATGGGATCACTTGCGAATAGTTATTTTGGTGTATAATATTTATAATAATTAGTTCATCGATATAGCGAGTGTGCTGAATATCGTCGTTGCGTAGGATATTTGTATTGCGTGTCAATAATTAGTTAGTTGAATTAATGTGTTCTTTCATGCTCGTTTATTTTATATTTAATATAGAGTGTCACAGTTCTTTTGACGAAATGGGATTATCTTGCGAATAGTTATTTTGGTGTATAATTTTTATAATAATTAGTTCATCGATATAGCGAGTGTGCAGAATATCGTCGTTGCGTAGGATATTTGTTTTGCGTGTCAATAATTAGTTAGTTGAATTATTATGTGTTCTTTCTAGCTCGTTTTTTGTCATTAACAGTCTTATTACGTGTTCTTTCTATAGCGTGTGTGCTAAATATCGTCGTTGCGTATTATATTCGTTTTGTGTATGTGTAATCTGTAAGTTGTATTAAAATGTGTTCGTTCTAGCAGGTTACTTGGTATGGAAAAGTGACTATCTAAATATAATTTTCGTGAAATACCGTATTCGTTCAAATAGTTATATTGATATATAATATTTAAAATAATTTCTTCGATATAGCGGTTGTGCTGAATATCGTCTCTGTGTATGATATTGGTTTTTTGTATCTATGTAAGTTGTATTAATATGTGATTGTTTTAGCTCGTTACTTTCTATAAAAAAGTGATTATCTTAATAAAATTCTCGTGAAATGGCATATTCGTTCAAATAGTTATTTTGATATCGAATATTTATAATAATAAGTTCTTCGATATAGCGGGTGTGTGCTGAATGTCGTCGTTGCGTAGGATATTTGTTTTCCGTGTGAATAATTAGTTAGTTGAATTATTATGTGTTCTTTCTAGCTCGTTTTTTTATCTTTTACATTCTTATTACAGAGACTTTCGTGTCATGGTATTTTTGTTCTAATAGTTATATTGTTGTCCAATATTTGTAATAAGTTATTCGATATTGCGTGTGCGCTGAATGTCGTCATCATGTAGGATATTTGTTTTGTTTGTCTATAGTTTGTCAGTTGTATTAATATATGTTCTTTCGAGCTCGTTACTTCTTATTTAATATTGATGTACATAGTTACTTTTGTGTAATAGTTTTTTCGTTCAAATAGTTATATTGGTGTATAATATTCATAATGATAAGTTCTTTGATATAGCGATTGTGCTGAATGTTGTCGTTGCGTAGTATATTTGTTTGGTGTTTTTATAGTTTTTTTAGTTGTATTAATAAATGTTCGTTCTATCTCGTTACTTCCTAAGAATAAGTTAGTTTCAAAAATCAATTTTCGTGTAATGTCAAATTTGTTCAAATATTTATATTAGTGTATAATATTTATATTGATTAGTACCTCGATATAGAGAGTGTGCTGAATGTCGTCGTTGCGTAGGAGTTTTGTTTTGTGTGTCTATTGTTTGTATGTTGTTTTAATGTGAGTCGTTTAAGCTTGTTTGTTTCTATTATAATGTAATTGTTGCAATAGGTATGTACGCATTGTTTCAGGACATAATGGTCGTTGGATGTATTGTTTGAAAAACGTTCGCGACTTATCGTGGAAGCTAAACGTTGGCCTCTCCGTTCAAATTCGAAGTGAACTTGTTTTTGCGTGACAAACTGTGTTAGTAGACATTATGACTACCTTTTTTGCGATCATGCTGTGGCTTTCTTTAGGGCAATGTCATTGTCGTACAGACCTAAGTAGCTGTAGTTCGCAACCCATTACGTCAGCTTAGTCTCTGTAGAGTACGCCAGCCGCTTAGGTCTGTACAGCTCTGATATTTTTCTGAAGAAGCCCACAGCATGATGGCGGAAACAGGCGTTTGACTCGGTGAGACTGGAACATTTAGTTGGCAATATAGCAGATCTTTGAAATACCAAGGAAGCTGATAAGGTTAATAGGTGCAACATTACATAATACATGGGTACATGAAAGAATTAATAATGTACTGTCTTAAGGGTTTGTGGTGACACAAGGCCTGAAACAAGGAGATGGATTAGCACCAATATTATTTAATATGGTACTAGAATATGAGAAGGCATGTGAATATTGACACCAAAGGGTCGTTATTACAAAGTTTAGTCCATATTATGGGGTATGCAGATGACATATGTTTAATAGGAAGAATGAAAAACCCGACAATAGGAGGGTATAATGACCTAGAGGAACACAGCAATGAAGTTGGTCTCCAAATTAATAAAGAAAAAAACGAAAGCTATGCTGCAAAAGAAAAGTCAGTGTAGAAGTATCAAGCCGTTGGAAGTGCATGGTGGCAATATAGAAATTGTGAGAGGTTGTGCTACTTGGGTGTGGTAATAAATGATAAGAACGATGAAATGGAAGAAATACATAATAGAATACAAGCAGCCAATAAAGCATTTTTCTCCATATTGGAACTGTTAAAAAGTCGAGATATATCCAAGGCGACTAAAATTACATTTTATAAGACCGTTATCCGACTGGTCCTTACTTATGGATATGAAACGTGGACTCTCACAGGATCAGCAGCCTCTTTGATAGACAGAGTGGAGCGAAAGGTACTAAGGCGTATTTTCGGTCCAGTTAAGAAGAATGGAATGTGGAGAATACGATACAACCAAGAACTGTATGAATTATATGGAGATGTGGCTGGATCTAACATTGTGAGATTGAAACGAATGGAATGGGTGGACCATGTAATAAGGATGGAGAATGACAATACCAAAGAAGATACTAACAAGGAAATTTGAAGGTAGATGATCTAAGGGGCGCCCAAAGGCAAGATAGGAGGATGCCGTTAGAGAGGATGCCAGCACACTGTGCAAAATACGAGGATGGAGGAGAAGCGCGGAGGGTAGAAAAAAATGGAAGGCGGAGATTGAGGTCAGGGCTCGGCTACGGGCTAAAGCACCTTGAGAAGAAGAAGATGATCTGGCCTAAAATATTTGAGATATAATTTCTACTGAATAGTCATTACGCTAAATGTTTTTTCTACCTATAATTTCGTGTCCTTCAGTATAGTTAAATTGTTATATTAATTCGATTTACATAAAATATTGGTCCTTAGGTTATTCCATGCCCTTGGTATGTTTTGACGCTGCTGTTGACGAGCCCTTGAAACCGCACAAAAATGTTTTGATGCAAAAGTCTTCGTTTAAGAATGTCTTTTTTAGTCAATTACCACTAAATATATATTATTGAAAATTCAATATGTGTTCTTTGTGTTACATGGTTTTTGTAAAAATTACTCCACGATTTATTTGTGAATTTGCGTGATATTTTTTGAAAGATCTTTGGTAATACTATGGCGTCTTTTGTCTACATTTCTTGTTAGTTTATGAAATATTACATTATATTTTACGAACCTATTGAATAATTTAAATGCTTCAGTCCTTGCGCAGGTTTTGTTTTTTAAAGCTTCATTGTTCATAATTTCTAGTAGAAGATTTTTGAATTGTATTGTGTTTAAAAACATTTGTTCATTTTTTGTTACTACATTTCACGGTTTGATTTTCGCTTTTATTTTCTTTTTTCTCTTACATTTGTAGCAAGGGTATACTTTGTTTAATTATATTGGCAATGTTTCGATTTGGGAAATATTAATCTGTTCCAATTTATTCTTTGTTTTCCAAAAGACGGTGGATTCACAAGACTATTACTCCCGCTTAAACACAATTTTTTCAACACACGAGAACTTACACGTTTCACTCACCCTCAAGAGAATCCTCTTGTGAATCCACCGTCTTTTGATTTGAACATTTCTTCTAGTATATCTTCATACATGTTACAAGTGTGGATGAATTACATTTTTAAGGACTCTCACTGTGTCAAAGCAGAATTCCAGAATGTTAGTACTTAGGAATGAGAGACGACTTTACATCAATATATTGAATACTTCTCAAGGATTTGCTGGAACTCTTGTGTAATTGATTTAATTTAACAGCAGTTTGCAGTTACGTTTTCTCCATTATAGCCACTTCGCTTAGCAGAAAAAAGTTTCTATTTGTGCTGACTCATTCTGGGATTCTGCGGTGTACTTGAAGTATTGAACTGTATTTACGAATTCCTGCATTCAAGACATTTTCACGGTGTATTGGTATTACTTTAACTGAAAGAAGCATTTCAAATTGTATTATTTTCGTCATAGCATATTTTTAATACTCAAAGGTCTTTTAAAGGCAATTTAAAACGATACAAGATCCTTCAATGACGGAACCTCTGTTTGTATGACGAAACATTAATTTAAAAAAAATGCTTTGGAAATTTTGTTCAAATTAATTGTAGTGGTCTGTAAAGTCATGAAATTCTTTATGATAAAGAACTTCTTGAATGTTATTGTATGTTTCGTATGTAAGAAATCTTACTGATGTGAATAGTATAAGCTCAGTTGAATATTCAATGAAATAAAACATATTATCAATACTATTGTCTTGATTTCAGAGAGATACCTTCCCTTATTTCCCATGACGGGTAGGGCAGACCGTAGTAAGTTTTTTATACGGGATAAGTTGTTACATTCAGATTTAAAATTTACCTCTGGAAGAACCTCGTTCTTCTCACTATTTTGATGCACCTTCCATCACCCTTCTGATGCGTGGCCCAATACGTAGAATACGCAGTAGATTGAATTACCCAAACTACGATCGCCACTGACGCTATTACACCCAGGATAACTTGGAGTGAAATGTTTAGTGCAACAACGAGATTTGCTTTGGGCAGCAAGTAAATACTCCGAGAATGACCACACTGACTCAAGTCAGTAGATNTATATATATAGTGCCCCGAACTTACCTGCCTACTAGTGCACTCCTCCTCAAATTACGATCAGCAAGCCGAAAGTCGATTGCTCACACTCCTAGCTCCTACCAACACTTCTACGAATATTTCAATGTTATAAATGCTGTGAAGTGAAGCATCTATTATTATCCTTATACTCGTCAGATAAATAAAAAGTTGAGCGCCATAAACCTGAATGATTATTTTTATACTTACAGGCTTAAAATAAATTAATGAAAGGGATCAACAGTTTTTTGGAACAACAAACAACAATTTATTACCAAAAAAAACAAATACCATATTGGCAACACAACCCTTACATTGACCAATAATTACCACTTTTCAAATTTGATACCTTATTCATTACAAACATCCTCGACTCTAGTTACAGTATCTTCTTGTACTATAATCCTTGTTCATAATACCTTTACGTCTTGATGTTGAAGCGTTGACCTCGTACCAGGATGTTCGGACTTCTTCGGAAACCGTTCATACTAGGGACGCCTCGAGTCAAGTGACCTTCAGTAATTATGAAGAATGATGAAATAAAGTTTTCTTCATATCATATTACTCGAAAGCATATGACTCTCTAACAATTCATAGTCTCTACTCGAAAGAAAATTCAATATACAACGAGTTGTTCTCGCAACTACTTTCCCAATAGAATAACATACTATCGTATTGAGAAGTTAATATCTCGCGTTCTCGAAACAGACTGAGAACAAGAACTTATCAACTCGCGTTCTTCTAGAAAAGTCTTTATATTGAGACCGTGGATTGAATTAACTAATAATTAAAAACACGTTCTCAAAATTTAATAAATAATAACTATTTAGAAATCGTAACTAGCACAAGAGAACTCAGAGGGTGGTCTGGAGCAAGCATGGGAAAGTATTGTCGGCAGAACCTTACAAGCTCTTTAGAAATATAAGAATACAAAAATACCCATAAAACCCATTATCTGCAAAGATTCAAAGAAGCAGCGCCGAAACCACATGCCGAGGGACAGACAAGTTTGAACATGGAAAATTAAAAAAAGGACTCTTTAGAAATACGAACCTCAAAATTCATTTTAACAGAAAGACTTCAGAAAGAGCGGATGTAAGGGAATATTATTTTCCCAAGGCAATATGGAGTTGAACATTTGACGATAGAGAAAAGGTCGAGGCGGTAGAAGATGTCAAAGAAGGGTCTAGTAGTCTAGGTACTCGCGTCGAAAAAGGCAAAGAAAGCCGCACATGTCTCTAGGGATAGTAGTTAGCAAATGACGGAGGGTTTCGAAACAGAAAATTTTAGGGATGTTCTCACCGAAAATACGCAAATGCTAAATTCAAAAGAAGTAATAAAAATTTAAGGTCAAAAAGGATGCCGACATTCGAAACATGTTTCAACTGGGTGACCAGCTCTAGAACGTCGTAAAATAATAAAACTGGGGATCTGAGGATCTTGCCGCGGACGCAGCTGCACAGAAAATATCACAAAGGGTATTGTTAGTAAGGAACAAAATGGACGATTGATTTTCGTTTCTAGCTACCGAAGTATGGAAAGAAAGAAAAACTGAAACCACCAATCGAAAGTCACCAAGGGCGGAGCCAAGTGTAACTAGTGGTTAAATGAAATAGCAACTAAAT
>NNCF01131365.1:1202557-1217508 GCA_002313205.1 Laupala kohalensis | reverse complement strand
CAGACGGTAGAAAGTTTTGGTCAGACAGTGATAATTTTATCAGACTGTGAAAATGTATTTTCGTTAAAGTTGTTACAACACCAGTGTTGTATAAGTGCGTCAAAATTCATTAAAAAGTTCGGAGAATTAAGGAACAAACATTGTCGACGATGATCAATGTTAGTTAATGAAACAGAACGTACAGAGTGCTAAAATTAATTGTGACTAATTAGCACGTGACAGTAAAAGAATACGCGAAGTTTGCCTTACGAGCAGGTCGAAATCGTGTGATACAAGAGAACAGCAAATATCTCGTACCGCTATAAAAGTTCAACCAGTGAGTTAATGGATTCTAACAAATGAAGTAAATCTTTATTTCAGAGGAAAGCTAGCCGCAAATAGTCACTTATGTAAAATTGTGAGCCCAGAGATGGCATCGTTTTTGCACAGCATATTATAACGTGAGTTTATGGTATTGTAAGCCCGAAGGCATGCTAAATGCAATTAATTAAGTAACCACGAGATTAAATTAAATATTGCAAAAACCGAGTTAGTAAATAAATTACTAAGTGATTCGCGCAACTCTGAAACAAGACGACTGCATGAATTAAATTGATGTAAGCAGGTCGAGTAAATTTAGAAAAAAGAAT
Source organism: Laupala kohalensis (assembly GCA_002313205.1). Taxonomy (NCBI): domain Eukaryota; kingdom Metazoa; phylum Arthropoda; class Insecta; order Orthoptera; family Trigonidiidae; genus Laupala; species Laupala kohalensis. The sequence continues at coordinate 1,216,879 of NNCF01131365.1, read as the reverse complement.
CGAACATTGGCAGGGAGAGACGTTGCAGTATCCTCAACAATCACGTGAGTGCTCCTGTGAAATTAAGTAGCATCATCCAGTCAGACATCAAAAGACACAATAACAATTGTACAAGAGTAATTTTGAAATTTTATTAAGGCCTAGCAAAATACAAATTGTTAATTAAATGTCATCAGGCCGAGTGGAAAGTGCGATGTGATTGAAAGTGGTAAGTGCTTTAAGAACAGATGAACCCTTCCTAAGAAGACATTGGTGAGTAACCAAAACAAATGTTTAAAAAAGAAAGGAGATCATTTATGTAGCGCAGTAGGGGAAGTAATGTGTAGAGTTTAAATCATTAACCAGTGTCCGAGTGTGTAGATAAACCTTTAATTATAATAGTTAATAAAGTAAATTTGTTGTCATTTGAACGCCACATTGCAGTGTTTTTATTGTGAGTTGTTCCAATGGGAGGAAGTATTCCGTTCTCAGCCCTGTGATTCATTGTGGTTTTTCGAATTTCGTGAATGTTTTCATTGTGGTATTTCGAATCTCGTGATTGCCTATAAATAACTAACATTATAATGTCTAAAATTTGGAATCTTCGTATTTCTATTTTGACCGCGGCCACGTTTTCCAATTCAATACTTATTTCTCGAAAACTATGTATATTGCTATTTTTGCACGTTATGGCAACGCCGCCAGGGTGGCGACCGCGTTTTCCTGTTCTTTGTTGCGTCTTTGTCAGACAAGAGTACCCGGCTATTTCTAAACTTTGTCCTGTTCTCGCCCAAGTCTCTACAAGTCCCAAATATGAAAACTTTTCCAGAAATATCAGAAAATCCCCCTGAGTGAGTTTACTGTATAATCCTTCAATATTGAGACAGCCAATTCTTATTTTTTCATACCGATTTTCCTACTTACCCGTTCTTTTCCTCGTCGCCCCCGTTTGTACTACTTTGCTGTAGTCCCAAGTGCACGAGGAATGACTGCGCAGACTTGGGCTGGGAGGTGGTGTTCCTTCCAGGAGGCTGAACAGCACCTCCGCTGGCGAGTCCAACCCTGGTGCTGGTGGTAGAAGACGAGGGGGCTGCTCCGCCGGCGATGATGGTAGTACGGCCACTCGAGTGCGTCACCGCAGAGGAAGGAGGGGTGGTGGTTTCGCCACCCACCTCGGGAGTGTTCGCTGCCCGCACAATAGCGGCGGTGGGAGCCGGGGCGGCGGCGACGGTGGTGGTGGCGGAGGAGGCAGAGACGGCGGCGGCCGTTGCTTCCTGCCCGGCGGTGACAGCTGGCGCTAGAGTGGCGACAGGCACCCCAGCAGTGGGGGCGGTGACGGTGCCAAGCGTCTCATCGTCGCTGCTGCCTTTTGTTTTCGCATTCCCCTGAACGCGAGGCGCGCGATTTTGGCTGTTGCCAGATTGCAGGTCCTCGAGAGAGTACCCGCCCGTCCACAACCAACTTGTCGAAGCGGAGTGACGCCCTATGTCCTCTCTCTCTGGCATTCTGCAAATACGGATACAATTGGTTTCTCCTATGCCGTACGTTGGCAGAGAAGTCCTCTGCGACACGCGTGTGGTCACCGCGCAGATGCACCGAGGCAGCTTTTAACAACTCCCGCTTTTTGTAGGAGGAGAACTCCACTATTATGGGGCGAAGTCCTCTTCTTCTGCCAGTCCAGGGGGCACGCTCGATGTCGTTGTGGTGAAGTTCCACGCCAATCCGACCCGCAACGTTCCGAACCAAACTCTCCGAGTCCACCCATGTCTCGCCCTGACGTTCCTCCAGCCCGAACACCACAAGATTGTTCCTTCTAGACTGGTTCTCGAGGTAATCCACCTTTCGAGTCAGAAAGCGGTTTTCTGACTCTAGGGTGGACACTCTCGATTCTAGGCTCCCTAACCTCTGCTGAAAATTTTTCATCTCCAGCAGGAGCTCAGGGATCCCAGCCACTCTCTTCAGGACGTCCCTGACATCTGAGCGGAGGTCTTCCAGGGTGGAGTCATTAGGCCCCGGTCCTGGATTAACTTCTACTCCTCCTACAACTAACAAAACACACAGCGATGTAAATTATAAAATATTGAGGAGTTTCGCCACACAAGTAGCTCCACCCAGGCCATGACCGACTTTCGGCCGTTGACCCCTTACCCAGCGGCCTATGAGCGCACGCCACTGTTCGATGCAAATCATCTTCAGGTAAAGCCAATTATAACATAATTTAAATAAATAGGGGGTCAAAGGTGATTATTCATTACCAATTATCTCACTCAATTAACTGGCTTCCACAGAACCAATTACTTTGCCCCACCAATGACAAACAATAAGGAACTCGGTGTTCGGTCTATTTTAATGGTCGTGAAATACACCTCGTCCTTAGTGAAGGAAACACAACATTTTGTAAAATTGACTTAATTATTTGCACTAATAATACATTTCACAACACCCTTTCAAAATAAACACTTCTCGTAAAATGCAATGCTAAAAGAGCCCCCTTTAAAATCCCCCAAAATGCACAGATATGATATTCAGTGATACAATATTACATATTTTTTCTTCTTGATCGCTGCGGTTCAACCCTGAAGTATTGAAGTAAATGTTCATATAACTTAACAACGAGACCAGCCTGACCTGGCTTAAGACCGTGGGCCATAATTACTTCATAAAAATTAATATCCCTCAAAAGTCATTGGCGATTGCACACACTTTGCTAGAAGTTCACTTGATGTTCACATACACGTTTGCAGCATGCCAATATGCTGCAAGTTAAGCAAGTTACCTTAGTGTTCAACAGACTGGCTTCCCGCTACAGGACGTCACGTCTTACGCTTTGCAGTCGCTGTCCCTTCACCATGGCTGCTGGTGGCGAAGCTCGCTTGATCCTCGCTGACACCGCCGAGTAGCTCCCCTACTCGGAACGGTGAAAGGTCAATGGCATGGTCACCCCACTCAACTTGACGAGAATTAGTAATGGCAGAATGCCACAAAAACTGTTCATTGCCAAAAATGTTTATCACTCGTGAGAAGTCAGTTTTAAAATGATAGCTCGCAAAAAAGTTCACAAACTGCGCCCAGACGCTGTTGGCGTGACCAGAACTCAATTAACTCATTATTCGCCGTACGATTAAAAACAAATAAGTGAGCATCTGATTGTAATCACATAATCAAAAGCAACTTTGAAAGTGACCGGCAAGATCCGTTGCTCGACCTAGGAGATTTTCAGAGTGGACATTGTCTGATATCTCATCTCGTAACAAGTTCATAATAATCTCATAATCATGAAATCCTAACACCTCAATCTCGAAAAACAAATCTCTCCATCTCGAATCGTCCCCCCGTGTCCTCGTGGTGTCTGTCCTTAAGTAACCGTCTCCCACGCCAGTGCCCCAAAATTTCGAAATTAGCTCCACCCTTCTCTGACGTAACGATTTTTGGCGGCCAATGACTATCAATTCCTATTCTACGTGGAGTATCACTGATAGGCTTGTCATGAAGTGAAGTAGGTCGGTTCTCAGCTAATGACCGTATTTGTTAATAGTCCTGCTTTACCTCCGTGCGTCTACCCATCTGTTTATTCTCCGGAACTTTCCATTATTTGTAACCTTCTTTTCTCACCACTTTTTAAATTTAGATAATAAAACCTCATCCTCGGCGTTCTGACGATGCCACTTTATTTTGTCATGTCTGGTAAATTTCATCAACACCTCTTTCCCCTACGAGTCTCGTAGCTTGTTTTGAGTGATTCGCTCGCTGACTCAAAATTCCTAAGTGGGTCCCCGTTCTACTTGGATATTGTTTACAAAATGCCTATTCTTCCCTTCTTAGTTCTGCGAAACAGAGTATCGTTATATCTTTCTCGAGGATTCTAACAAGATGTCTCCCCTCTTCCTATTTCGTATCGCGACATACCACCGTCTCCTCTCAATGTGGCTAGGGCACGTACACATATATCAACACGTCCCCTTTACCCAGAGACAGTTATCGCAGTCGTCCCTCCGAACCGATGAAGTTAAAATTTCTCGTATCCTCTCCTCCCTTCAAGAATTGTTTATAACTGATTTTCATTTTTCCGCACACTCCAATTTTCGAGGACAGCTAATTTTGCGTCTCTTCCACTTAAGAAATTACTACTTCTACTGCCCCATACACAGACCTACGAAATAACACTTAATATTTATTTTATTCGTAAACCTCGCCTGATAGCGTGCTCCTAACAAATATTGTTTCCATCGTGCCATACCTTATGACTATTACTTTTGACACACCAGACCCCGTTTAAATTCCTGAAGCCAGCTTGCCAGCCTGCTCGCTTCTTGTCCCAAGACAACCTCCATTTCCAAATTCTATAAAATTCCGATAAATTATATATATAACAATTGACACGCAAATGTCTTTGTAAAGCAATGAGGTTTCTTTTACCACTCCCTACACTTCTTGCCATGTTTGCACACTTGCTCTATCACTAAGATTTTAAGTGCGCGTACTTCTTCTACTAGATGAGGGAGACTTCTTGTCTCGGTGAATACTTACGAGCGAGAGTTGAGATGTTCGTGAACGAATGAATCCAAAGGAACGAGTTCTTTCAGTAAATCGTTGACCCCAATCGTTTCTTTTGGTGAACGATCGTTCTTGGTTCATCTAATTATTCAATTTTTTGCTACCTTCAGTTATTCCAGAAAAATGAGTGATATCGTAGAAAATATATCTGTTTAATAATAGCCAGGCCTCTTTTGTAGATTAAATCAGAAAAAACTAATAGTAAGCGCAGCAACGTAATAACGAATTTGAAATAACGTTAACATATTGGTATATAAAATACCTAAATACTTTTACGCTCGTACCTGAAAAACTGTTACAACAAATATTGTGTTCAGTCCATCTAATGATCATATCATATATCCAACACTACTGGATTTAATAAATCAATCAAAAGTTTTTCATAAACTCTGCTTTGGATTTCTGTTCTTTTTTCATTATTTTTTTAGAAAATGACCAGTACATATTGTTTTATATTCTCGAATATATAATCCAACAAAATTGTTCTTTACGCAATCATTATTCACATAATCTTCCAACATAACCATCAACGGTTGACATAATTCGTCAGGAACTGATCATTCAGACCGTAAAAATCTTCCCCGACCATCGTTCTTACTCCGAATGCCGTTCACGCATCCCGCTCCCTACGCCGTTCGCGAGTCTGGCCGACGTTCCTATAGTATACCCAGCCAATCCTATGTATATTCATACGCCGCCAATAAAGTGTGCGACCACCGCGCAATTTCTCATCTTGATTCACAGATGGTACACTACAATCTTTCGTGAAACCTGGGCTCCCCCGCGTTTAAATTTAGTTTCAGCGTGGATTATTAATAAGAGTAATTGTTATGTTCAAAATTATTTTGTAAATGTTAACCCTTTTTTTAATTTATTTCTTACAAGCAGTTATATTATAGTAGCGAGGACGTGAAAAAGTAGAAAGTACATAACGTGATCCACTGAGAAATGTTTTAACTGGTTTTATCATCTCATGGCCCCAATAAGAAAAAAACATGACTTTGTGGACAAGTGCCTCCTGAAATAGATGTGAACTTTATACTAAAAAAATAATCAATGTTTCTTCAATTTAAATTCTTGTTCCAATTATCTGCATTATTGCAGTTCAAATGTTCAATTTTAGTTCAGTACTTTCTTACAGAAAGCTTTCCAGTAAACTTACCTTTCACTTAATAGTAAGTTTTCAATTTCATCCCACCTGAGTAAATTTGTTTCAACAATTTATCATAATTTCTGTCAAGTCCATACACAAGTCTATGCATTATTCAACATCATTCACCTCGTAGTTCAATCCTACTTCAAAGGACTTCATAACACTCAATAGTTGAGGCGAGTTATCCAAAATCTCACCAAAGCAGTTCGAAAGAACTACAGTGAATAGGGTTAAATAAAAGGAATGCAGCTTAGGAAAAGTCTCACTCATTTATATTTGTCATAAACACTGATCTTTACAATGATGTTCAATACTAAATACATAAATTTATTGTCAAAAAAACACCATATATGACAAAATAACTTATGAATCAATTCTCTTGAATAGCCACAATCAAAGAAAAATGTCAGAATTAATTTACTAAAAGTGAAAATTGCAAATACGTGAGAGTGTAGCTATTTACANTTTATTTCAAATTATTGTTGACTAGTTACCTCACATTCACACCAACTCCAATGAAAGAAGCTACAATTAAATGTGTTATGGCTATATAGAATAAATATTATCACTGTCAAGGAACAATACAATTATAGAAATACACCTAGTAAACCAACTCATACCATACATTGGACTGGTTCCTCTTATGATGGCTAACTCGTTACAAAAAAAGAAGAAGCCAGATTAATAATATCTTTATCAATATGTGTGCCATCAAATGTATATGAATCTGTTTGCTATTAATATTTTGAACTAAACAAGTAATGAATTCAAAACAAATCCACAAGAACACCAAAGAAAAAATATAGCTTGCACTTGAACTAGGTCACAAGAATAGTTGGAAGAGTTTAGTTATTTGAAGGAAATATAGGGAAGCCTGTAAATATAAGTACTTGTGTATTTTTACATTGTATTATACATGTGTACCTTGTAGAATCAATACATTCATTCATTCTTTTCTTCTGCAGCAGCTAGGGAAAATGCAGTTACGCACCATGGGGTGAGAACTGAAGTGGCTCTTCCTCGTGTGTGGGACTCAACAAATCACTTGACCACACCCACTAAAAACCCTCCTGTATCCCTCTCATAAATAGCTTTGCTTGAGAAATCATCTTCTCTTCACAATTCTTTATCCCTTAGGAACTGTACCATCTACTTCACAATTTGATGAGGCCATGGAAATAATTTTTCCGAGAGAATCTCGAATGCCATCAACCAGCGGTGAAATGAGATGGATTCTTGGTGGAAGTTAAATCCACTGTTCTGAGATTCTCCATGTAAAGGCATAAAAATACATCACAGTCAATGCCATTATTTTGCAAAGGGATATTCTGAAGGGAAAAGTAAATGTTTTGTTAAGTTACTAGATGAACATACTAAAACAAACCCAAAAACAACTTAACAGAACAGAAACAACCTTGGCCCTTGGAGTCTTCCACTCTTCACTACGGAATTCGTGGCCCCTTTTCACTTTACGTTCTTCGCGGAAAAAACCCATAAGAAGGAGAAGTACCTCTTGCCGGTCTACTCCAGTACTATCGTACACTGTGAGTGTCTTGTACCTCATGTCAATTACAGGCAAACACCAGAGTTGGTAGGGGTCATTGCTCAGAATAACAGACACACCGACCAAATCAATTTGAGGGTTGAAATAAGTGGGCATTAATATAATCAAATATACAATTGGATGACCTTATTCTGGAAAAGAAACAAGAACTAATATGCTTTAGAATAATTTTCACCATATTAAAAAAAGGCAATTAAAATCTTTTAACAATATATTATGAACTGATTAACAGAATGAACTTTTATGGAGTACAAGCACGTGGAGGTAAGTATCAAAGTGTTACTGCAACTTCATTTAATTAACATGACAAAGAATTGAAAATAATATATGTCAGAAAATGAAGTATTTACACTGGAAAGAAAAACTGGCTTAAAAAGCAATATGTAACCAACAGACTCATTAAAAAAATGAAAAATTAAATTTCAACACAAAAAGAGAAAAAATATATAATGAAATGGTGAATCTTAAAATCAGGATAAAATCAATACTTTATAATTTAATTTAATGTTTCAGTCAATTACCAAATGAAATGAAGAAAATAGGAAAGAATACGTTTCCAAAATGTTACAAAATAAGCGCTCTTCCTCGGCAGGTGTAGTGCAATTACAAGATGCACGTTGGAAAGCTTCATTTATACTACAAAACAAAATCTGTTTAAGTGAATTTTAAGTGTTTGAGACGTATCTAGATAACGGTTGTCGTTTTATCTCTCGTGAATAAGCGAGAGAGACAAAATTGCATCTCAGGGTGAACCCTGCATTGTTGCCGTCTAAACGCTCTAAAACTATATCACCTAGAAACTAAAGTCATATTCTGTTAGTTGGGAGAAATTAGAATCTTCCAACGTTCTTCTATGACATCATATGATCACCTTCCTTGCTTTAAATAAGAGTTTTAAGAAAATTGGGTGAAAAGGAAATCGTGTCAGTCAGTCCTTCGAGGAGAGACTTCACTGATATAAAGTATGTGACGGTAAAAACATGAAGTATATCCATGTTCTGATGAGAAAACTAAACCATGATGTTTGAGGCGCGACTAATAACACGCATTTTTGCCATTTTTGCGGGAGGCAAGGCGATAACGGAACGGAGGCGGTTAATAAGAGGCAACAACTATGACAAGAGGGAATATTCAAAACGAGGCAAGAAGAGAGTGGTTACACATTATGGTGGAACGAGGTAAATGGGTGGACAGAATATGACAACTGTCAGCGGTATGAAACGCACCGATTCACCTTCATGGAGCTAGCGGGAAGAAGAATATCATTAATGAACAATTATAGACAGATATGTTTACTACATGATTATCTCAGCCATATATTAATGCGAAATAATATGAGAACTAACCGAACGAGGAAAAACAAGGATGAGAGAGAATACAGAAAAAGGCAAATACATAGATAAAGAAAAGTATCAATCCCAGGTATTTGCACCAATGTAACGGCACGGGGTATACTGGAAAGAAAATTTTAAAAAAATGAAAAATGATATTGAAGAAAAGATGTATTTATTGAGTCGAACAGTGATTCTGTAGTGTACTTTCACGCATAGGTTATGATGAGAGAACTATACTCCCTGCGCCGTTCACGAGTCCGACCAAGTCCGACACAGTCCAATCGTTCTTCGTGTCACTGTGCTAGTACCAACACACTTCACTGGGTAGGGAAGTTCTTACAGTGGTCCAGAAGCAAAGTGGCATCTTCGACACAAATCGTATAATTGTTGTGCCCAAGGAATAAAAAGATATCAAAAAATCACTATAAAATTAATGTGAACTCAAATCACTTCGTTTTATTCTTATATGAATATGGCGCAAGAATATGGGATACGGAACATCTCCATTTTCCCTCTCTTTAGTTAGTTCTGATAAATAATTAATTTTATTACCTATTTCTAAATTATATGTATTATATTCTAGCGTGAATATATTATATGGCGTGAGAATGTGAAATTCGTAACATCTTCCCCCCACCCCACCGCAATTTGCTATCGCTGACAACGATGTGAACGATGGAACGACATTGAGTGAACGATTCCGGAGAGGGGGTGAACGGTGAGCGACTCGTTCCTTCTGGTGAACGAAATTTCGTTTCTCTAAGCGAGAGAGCTTCCTCTTTTCAGTTGCCCTGCTCAGTGCAGTGCGAGGGGTGAGGAGGGAGGGGTCGCTTGTCTCTGATTGGAGGTCTTATGACACGGTTGAAGTACTAGAAGGTTCGCTCGTGACAGACGCGGCACTCCGCTCTCACAACTCTTGAATCTTGCCGCATATTATTTAAATGGATCGAGCGTAATAATTATCAACTCCACTTATTGAGTGCACTAATTGTTCATCTCACTACATAGGGTAATACACATTTGCGTGGTATCTCTACCGATTACTGTAATGCTTGCAATCAGTAGCAGGGAGGATACTTGTGATGACATTAATTATGCGTGTGTGAATATTTTTTCTTTTAAATAGTCATTGTAATTAGTGACGGAAGCCTTGGAGATATTTGTGTAACTTTATTCAAGATCCATATAAAAGCGAAGTGATCCGACAGGGGAAACCAACGGTGAGTGCCATTTTAACGGATCCACCGGTAAAACAATGTTTTACAAGCCGAAACTCTTAATCGACAATCCTTAAAGAGAAAAGATCACTCATAGTCGAAGAAACTAGAGACAAAAAACGTAAGAAAAAATCTGTTAATGAGATGTCTCTTTGGGCCAAGAGGACGATGTATTGAATACGCTATACCCTTTGAAAAACCAGTCCACCTACAAAACGGCTGCAATGTATGCAATGGCGTCATGACCGTTGCGCCAAGTTTGATAAATCTTTGTAACAACTGTAAATCAGACGATGATTGAGATGATAGTTCAAGAGAATAACAATGCAGTAACAAAAGAAGAGATAGAAGATATTTATATGAAGACATGAAAACAAAATGAGGTTATAACGGGACGGAAAAGTCAGGAAATTAACCCAGGTAATGTCATGCTTAGCGGAGAATCCGGGATTTACTAAGAAAAATGAAAATAAATGCAAGGAAATGAATTTTTGGAAACCAAAGTATTATAGGTTCACGTTTCAAGAAATTATATCATAAAACAAACAGATTTGTTTTTATTTTTTCAAAGATACGTATCAACTAAACGCATTTAGTGTAAAAACATTCCCCGTAGTATGGTAAGTTCTTACAATTATGTATAAAGCGGATCCTACTTTGAATTATCGTTGTAGTTGTTTACAAAAAATAAATTGTAGATATTCAGTTTAGTAATAAGTGTTTACATTTATTTCCTTGAAGTACTGACAATAGTGTTTTCCCAATATTTTACAATATTTTAACAACTATCCCCTATAATTAAATTTCCCCCTACATTTCTAATTAGAAAATAAGATGACGTTAACGCATGTCGCTAACATGGTTTCATTGAAACTTGTTTTAGACACTATTATAGAAGCTAGAAATCAGCTCAAATAAGACTAGGAGATGTAATGGAGAAGTTTCCGTTAACCAAAAAAAAATATTCTGATATGAATTGTGGAAAGGGAGGAATGTTTTGGATTGAATGAACCAAAGCTTGGTTAAATGCGCCGGGTACTCTACGTCGTAGGTGGCTTGGAAAGGACTACGATTATTGAATAATTTTAATGTAAATATCACGCCAGGTCCGACATTTGCCAGACTCGCGGTTTGCAAATTACGTGACAGAACGAAACATTGCCATACTACGTTTCATTGTAAAACTCGGGTTGTTTGCGTAAATTAAAAAGTTCTTACTTGCAGATATTTTATAAAAATTTCTTTATTATTCTTTGTACTTTGTTGTTGCTTTTTAAGCTTGTTTTGTTTTGAAACAGTTTGTTTGGAAATATACAATAATCACATTCATCAACTACGAAGTATAATAAATATGCACATTCTAATAATTAATAGCAAAATGGTCATCTTGATATTTACAATACAAGTACAAGAAGATGCACTTAAATGAGTAAACAAAAGAGCGTATCAAGTTTGCGAAGTGCAAGTCCATATGCGTGTACTGGTGAGCATTGTGAGGATTACGCAGTATTAATCATTTTTTTAAACCACCCTATCTCGCAAATGATGCTTCGAAGGTAAAAATACATAAAAACCTTTTATGTAGGCAATTTTATGATCTATAAAAGTTATAATAGCTATTTTTACGATAAAACGTATAGCCGAAGAGATATTTTCAAAATACTGTTTTTGTGCCTCGAAGAAAATTCTTAGCACAAGCGGGATCGATGGGGACTTTTGACATCTTATTTGAAATGATGACCTTATAATGCATACCAAATTTCATTACTAAGCGAATTTTTGCATTGTGGGGTGTCTATTTTTCCAGGACTAATAATAAAATCGTGAAATCGTGTAAATCTCAATTATGCTCGTAGAAGACTTGACACTACTAGCATCTCTTGAGGGATAGGGTGGAAATAAGTTTATAGACAAAAATAATTGAAGACTAATTTTGAATTATAAAAAAACTTGCATTAGATTCAGAATGTTAGGGTCAAATAGATGTTTCAACCACCATTACAAGTTCAAGTCAAGTTGAGATCACATAGGAGCACGGTATCCTTAAAGCCGGGGGTGGTAAGAGCACGACGTGAAACTAACGTAAAAAGACCTATATTAGGATCGAGTCCTGGTATTTACGTATTTTGAGATGAATAATTGTATTTCCAGTGGCATTACGTACCCTTCAGACCACATGAGGCGCACGATATCCCTGGAGGTGGGAGATGGGAAGAGCGAAATATTAATGAAAAAATTACATAAGTGAAAATAGGGGTTCGAGGATACATACCAATACTATCAAACGAACAACATTCTCACTGGCTATCAATGGTAATGTGAGAAAGAATAAATTTGCAGACATGTTTTAAAATTCACTCGCGCAAAGCCTCGTATTTGTTTATAAGTAAAACTTATAAGAACTTAATAACATCCAAGGAACAATACCCCGTATCCTAATTAACGACACCCCTACACATGAGTAAGACACAACCGACGTATCGGCTTTCTGGGATGGACATAGTCAATGTTGGGAACACGTTAAGTGCAAAAACCTAAAATAATATGACTTGTATAACAACACTCGTCAGTAGTCTGTTAATCGATAATTTGTATTAACGAGATGGCGACTGCTCTAATTCACCTTCGACATTTCTACGTAATTAACAGATGTTACCAGAGAAGTCAGTTTCCCAGAAAATTAACGGTTGGTAATATAAGTAACCATGTCATACGTGATGTAATCTGACTGGCGTGTCATCACTAACGATCCACTCACGATGAAACAGGTCTCTGAATCCATGCGCGTGGAAGTGAAAAGCTTTCCTTCCTATGTGCGCATTCTTCTTAAGTAGATCTCGAAAAGTACCCAGCTTTTCTTTTCTTCCAATTTCCGTCCCAACTTTGCTATTAGCCCATGAAGGCTGCTATGTTATCAACATTTCACGCAATGAAACCACCCCCTCCGTAAATTTAGTCGTTGTTTCGATTGCCTAAAATCCGACCATACATTTGAAGTGAACCCTTTCAATATTACAGTTTCTGTTAGATATGTTACGCACAAACCCGAATTCGGTCATTGAACGAAAAAAACGACCAAACTAGTTTTGGCAGATGCGTTTTGAGCGTTTTCAAAGCGTTCAATACAATGAGCAACATAGAAACGCCATTTAATTTATCATGTTCAATATTAGTTTTGGCAAGAGAGAATCGTCCAAAACTAGTTTTGTCCTCTCAACAATAATGAAACTTCTTATACTCGATGCCAATTCTTTTTTTTTTTTTTTTTAGTATTTAGAATGGATCAAATGTTAATCGTATAAGAGGCATGAGGGAAAATGGTAATTACGCGCTTTTGAGTGTTTTAACGAAAATCTATCCCTAAGCAGGTTGAAATGGGGGTACATCTGTGAGCATCCATAACACCAGAATGCTTGGAGCAATTTGAACCAAACTTGGTATACATGTGACTCACTATCTGACAACAAGCACCGTGGCGATAAAAAAAACTAGGAAGTTTCAGGGACGGGATGGGAAGGGGGTAGCTTGTAAAAATAATTGAAAAAAAAATTGATTGGAAATTATAGTTTTCGGTACCGTAGAGATGGATAAGGACAACAACAATAAGTTCACCATTGATCCACAGGGGAGTTAATATGCTCCTAGCACCCATAAGGGAGGAGGTGGAAATACGGTGGCGAGATAAAATAATAAAGAACGACTGATATTGGTGTGGAATACATCCTTTTAGGTACTGCTGTATTGCATTGACACTCAATCCAAATTACGCCCACGGTCACCTTCTACGAGGGATATACACCCTTTGAGTAGGAGGTGAAAAGGGGATGAAATGTAACAATTATGGAAAATTGCCGCTCTTATTTTTGATATCATAGTTTTAGGGGCATCTGGAACCAGTAATGATATTTCCGATGACATCATATTCCACGATCAACCACCATATACTACCAAATGCACCTGTGAACGAAAATCTTCATGCTAATAATAATAATATAATTAGAAAAAGTAAAGATAAAGAGAGCAATGGGGAGGGAAGCGATATACTAGAGATATGCTATTTACATAATTTAGATATTTTGAATGGTTCTTATGGGGATGACGCATGCTGCAATATCATGTATATTAATAGATATGGAGAGAGTGTAATTGATTATGGTTTGGCGTGTCCTAAAACTATACAGTGGATAGGTAAATTTCATATAGGTCAAAGAATAGAATCCCATCACATGCCACATTGTTTAACCTTAAAATATAAAAATACTTTACAAGTACTACAACAGTCAAAGAGAATGTCAAAAATTAAATGATTTAAATGGAACCATGAAAAAAGGCTAGAATTTGCAGCAAACTTTGAAAGGAATCGCGGAAACTTGCACGCAGATATTCTAAATAAGTTGCAGTTACCAATATCTTATCTTATCTGATCAGATAAGATCGTGTTTCTCTGTGGAGGGGGAACCTGTCTCACACAAGGAACATGTCTCACACCTTGTTCCTTGTTCCTCTCACACAGGTTCCCCC